>CAUYQU010098884.1:0-41939 GCA_963574635.1 Cheracebus regulus
AAAAGGCACAGAGTATCACCATAATGAAGAATCTACATCAACTAATGGGCAAAACAGCCAGCTAGCATCAAATGACAGTATTAAACTTACATATATCAATATTAATCCTAGATTTAAATGGATTAAATGCCCCAATCAAAATATACAGTTAGACAAACTGAATAAAAAATTAAAAACCTATTTATATGCTGTATCCAGACCTATCTTATATGCAAGGACACACAAAGACTCAAAATAAAAGGATGGAGGAAGATTCACCAACCTAATGGAGAGAAAAAAAAATCAGGAGTTGTAACTTTCGTCCCTGATAAAATAGATTATATTAGCAACAAAGACTAAAAGAAACAAAGAAGGACTTTACACAATGGTAAAAGGATCAAAGTAACAAGAAGAGCTAATGGCCCTAAATATATATGCACCCAAATACAGGAGCACCCAGATATATAAGCCAAGTTCTTAACGACTTATAAAGAGACTTAGACTCCCGCACAATTATAGCAGAAGACTACTATATTGTCAATATTAGACAGATCAACGAGACAGAAAATTAATAAGGACATCCACGACTTGAACTCAGACCTGGAACAAGTAAATTTAATAAATATTTACAGAACTCACCACCTCATATCCACAAAACGTATATTTTTCTCAGTATCATAACACACCTATTCTAAAAGTGACCACACAATTGGAACTAAATCACTTTTCAGTAATTGCATAGCATTCCACAGATTTAAATGAAATATTGGTTGGCTGTTTGTTATTTTCTTACCTTATTCCTTCCTTTCTCCATTGTTAAGTAGAATTATTGGCATAAAAGAGATCTTTAATACCTATATTTAGATTACATTCTAGCCTGAGCAATAGAGCAAGATTCTTGTTCTCTCTCCCCCTTTCTCTTTCTTTCTTTTATTCTCCCTCTTTTTTTCTCTTTCATCTTTCTTTCTTTTTTTAAAAAAGAAACATTACTATATACCCCATGAATACATACAATTATCTGTCAATTTTAAAAAAATAAATCAGTAATTATGTGATGGTCCACATCAATGATAATCCAACTTCATGTGCTCACAACAGAACTTCCTTTTTCTTCAGATCTAAACCTGTTTTTTTAAGTTTGAAGGATTAGAAATGAAACATACCAAAATAATATAACATAAAATGTATAATGTGATACAGTATACAATAATACACTCTCAAATTTTAAAAAGTTTGTCTTTTATTACTTTCTTTAAAAAAATAGAATTCTCCTATTTCTGCTTTTACTTTTTAATTAACTTTATTTTTAAAATAAATTTTAGATTTATGGAAAATTTATCATAATGGTACCAATAATTTTCATAAACACTACATCGAGTTTTCCCTTGATGTAGCTGTATCTAGTAGCACACTACTACAGAGCACTAGTAGATACAGAGGTGCCTGGCTCCCTGCAGGTGTTCACCACAGTGGCTCCAGCCAGGAAGCTGTGGGGAAAGCCAGGGTGGGTGGCCCTGCTGGAGACTGTGCACTGTTGCCCTGGAGGTGGTGTTGGACTGGGGTGGGGTGCTGGCCAGCACATGTCTTGGTGTGTTCTCAGTGCCCATGAACAGAAATGATCACTCAGTGTATGGGAGGATCCCCTGTTCTCTGCTCAGTTTTAGTGCAATGGTGGGGCACAGGCAGGGGTGAGGTTTGTTGGGTCTGTGTCCACCAAAGTTCCATCTACAATGGTGTCAGCAAGAGTTGGGTGGGGAACGTATTGCACTCCCACATGCTAGCAGGGCAAGGAAAGAAAACCCGCCTGTGTAGACACGTGTCAGCAAAGTGATGTGGGGAGTGGGAGTGGGCTGGGGAAGCTGCAGTACGGAGAGGGAAAGTGCAGGTTGGTGTGCGACCATAGAGGCTGCCTCATTGGAGTGCTCCACTGATCAGCCATGGTTTGCTGGTGCAGAAGCTATGGGTGTGAAACCCCAGGGTACCAGAGACAGCTCTGTAAGCAGGAATGGCCAGGCTGATTCCCTGGGAGAAGACAGAAGACCAAAGAATACTTGGGTCACATCAGCCTGTCTGATGTGCAAGAAGCCCCTGCAGAGATCAAGTCTGACTGTTACCCTGGGGCTAAGTTCTTTTTGGGAGCAAGTCGAGCCTAGAGGGATAGCCTGGATGTTCTCCACTACAAATGCTCCTGCAAGAAACCCTCTGGGTTTCACTACAAATGCTCCTTCACCAAACCCTCTAGATGCATTCCATTACAAATGCTCCTGCATCAAACCCTCTAGATGCGCTCTACTACGGATACTCCTGCACCAAACCCTCTGGGTTCCACTACAAATGCTCCTGCACCAAACCCTCTGGATGCACTCCACTACAAATGCTCCTGCATCAAACCCTCTGGAGGTGCTCCACTACTAATGCTCCTGCATCAAACCCTCTGGAGGCGCTCCACTACAATTGCTCCTGCACCAAACCCTCTCAATGTGCTCCACTGCAAACACTCCTGCACCAAACCCTCTGGGTTCCACTACAAATGCTCATGCACCAAACCCTCTAGGCTCTACTACAAATGCTCCTGCACAAAGCCTCCTGGATGTGCTTCACATTAGCTGGCTTGCTGCCCCTCCACTTCTCTAAGCAGCTCTCCCTCACAACTCAAGTGGCTGTGAGTGGTTGAGGGTTCCTGACCTGCATGATTCCAGGGGCTTGCAGCAGGACCAGGTTGATTCTTGCCAGTTCAACTCACTCATTCTTGTGGAGCAGTTGTGGTTCAAAAATGAGTCCCAGTGTACAGTAGCCCATGTGGGGTTCCCAACTTTCTCCCTCTTCAGCCCAGCTTCTGTGTCTTCCTTCCATCCACTCTCAATGCCGTCCTTCTGAAGACTTGTTAACAGCATGCCAATCATCTCACTCCCTCCATGGGAGCTGTTCCACTGTGTTTGCGTCTAGTCTGCCATCTTGTCTTCCTTAACCACTTATGAAATTTGAGTGGAACATCGTTCTTATAATATTGCTTTGTGCTAGTTTGCTTTTGCTTCATAACAAAGTACCACTAACTTTGCAGCTTCAAACAACATTCATTTATTAATCCACAATTCATAGTTTAGAAACTCAACATGGCACATTGTATAGCATCAGGGCTGAAATCAAGGTGTTGTCTGGACCGATTTCTGATCTAAATTCTCTAGTGAAAAGTCTGCTTCCAAGACTGCCAATGCTTCGTGTTGGAAGAATTAAGTGCCTAGATATTGTACTGAAGCACCCATTTTCTTGCTGGCTGCCAGCTAGAAACTGCCCTGAGCTCCTGGTAGCTGGTTGCAATTCCTTGCCGTATATTTCCCATTATCTTCAGGCCAGTAATGGCACATCAAGTCTTTTTCATGCTTCAGATTTCTGACTTCTTGTTTTGACCTCATGTGGCCTCATGTAATTAGCCCATTTAGATAATAACCCTATTTAAGGTTATTAAGGTTAGAAACCTCATGTGATTAGTCCATTTCTTGAGGCTAATGATATGGGACCTTAATTTCATCTGCAAAATTTCTTTCTGTTATGAAATCTAATCTCACAGGAATTCCTGTAATTCAAATATATGTTTTCATACTGTGGTCCCCAGGATATTTCAAGTCAACTGTCTCAGGACTTCAGGAGTCCAGATTGATCTAATGACTTGTTTGAGCTGGGGACACAACTGTGGAAGCAAAAGCAGTGCATGTGTGCACATGCACACATGAGCACGTGTACATGTGCGCGCACACACACACACACACACACACACACAGAGCACTGAAATCTTAGAGCAGGAGTCCTCAACCCCCACTGGTTCATGGCCTGTTAGGAACCGGGCTGCACAGCAGGAGGTGAGTGGTGGGTCAGGAGGCATTACCACCTGAGTTCTGCCTCCTGTCAGATCAGCAGTGGCATTAGATTATTTTAGAGTGTGAGCCCTATTGTGAACTGTGCCTGTGACGGATCTAGGCTGTGTGCTCCTTGTGAGATGAAACAGCTTCATACTGAAACCATCTCCCTCACACATACAGCATCCGTGGAAAAACTGTCATCCATGAGACAGGTCCCGGGTGCCAAGAAGTTTGGAGACCACTTCCTTAGAGGGATGACTCCGTTTTCTATTGGGATAAGTAGATAACATCCAAACAGCTTAAGACTAGTCTGTTTACACCACTTAAAAAACACAAGGGCAGTAAAACTCTGGGGAAGTTATCTAAAAAGTATTTGGGCTGACCCTGCATTTGCCACTCACTGATGGGACGGGCTGATCCACTGCAGCACCTTAACCACACATGTCCTGAATAAAGTCATCCTTTGCCAGAATTCCTTTCTCTTCAATCCCTTGGGGACCCAGAAGTAGAGAAATGGCAGAAGTTTGAGTGGTAGAAATATATGACAGATATCACTTTTCCTATTTCCTTCCAATTTTATTGTCTCAGACATCTGGAAATACTGAATTCTATTGTTTGTCAAAAGGTCGATAACATCAACTTGAGGGTGCTGCCCTCTCCTGTGGCTTCAGGCTGAAGCAATACTTGATATGTCTACCCTGTCTCAACTCAGATATTCTCACTCATAGGTATTATGCTCACTGTCATTACTTTTGTGTGGGTACAAAATAAATAAACTTCAATGATCACAGGACCATGTGGGTGAGGAATGTGACTACTAGTTCTGAGTAATTGCTAAGGTGATTACCCGGGTGTGGGACAGAAACTATGATGCATCTAGAAATAAATGTTTCCCAGAGACCATGGAGGCAGGGAATGAGTGTTGCATTGCACGTGTTAACAGTCTTGCATTTGGATCCTTCCAGAAAGACAGTCACCCAGGTTGCTCTGGATTTGTTGTGCATCCTCACAGAGGCTGATTTTTTCTATTAATACCTCATGGTGCTATATTTCCATTAGGTACCAAATAAGGTGAGGAAGAACTGTATCAATTTCAATACCTTTAAAATGCAAACTTACTTTAAGATCCTAGCAACCTCCTGGCATGCTCCATCAGGCCATACGACCCTTTCCTGTGAAACAAACCAGTGACAAAAAAGGACTTCAGGTCTCCAAAGTTACCATGCCGTGGTGAACACATCTCCCATCATACAGAATGAAAAGAATTTTCTAGATTTTGGAGAAGATTTGAGAGATTTTCTTGGACCTTCATCCCTCAACCACTCCAAGTTATCTGGGCCCCCCTTCCAAGTTCTCATGACTACCCTCTGGCCATGATGTTAAAAAAAAAAAAAAACTTCTTGTGTAATTGTAGTGATAGTACTACATGGTATCAGAAATGGTATTATTCCATATTATTGAGAGAACTTCAGATATTAATCATAATCATTTTTTCCTAGGGACCAATCAATACATCCTGCTGTTTCTTCCTGAGGAAGTCAGCAATTAGCCTTGCATATCCAATGGGCTGAGGTGACAGGTAATACTGACAAAGTGAGCTATGATGCACAGAGTTCACGAATTCAAAGGGTGACAGAGTGTAAGGTAATGGTTAATTTATCACAAACTATTCACTTGCAAACTAGCCTTGGTAAAAGGGGTTTGGTCTCTTGCAGAAGAGAATAATTTGTGAACTCAAACATTTTCAATAAAAATATGCAAAAACCAAGTATGGAAGGCAATCCACCCTGGTAGAATGCTGATGTGCCTCATCAGGATGGGAAGCTGTTTGTCTGTGTTGTTATCCAGCTGCAACTTTAAGACGTGGGCTCTAATCTCAGGAAACTTCAGGAAAGGAGCTAATGTTATCCCAACCATCACTGCTGAAGTAGGGGAACAGGGATGGAAGTGAAGTCTTCTCCACATTCTACAGCTGTGAGTGAAAAGCTTCCAGCCAGTACAAAGCTTGGTCAGGTTACAACTTATCTTGTGCTATTCACAATCATACAGTTTATAAAAGCTCCCAGCCCAAGAAAGAGCCAGTGTCTCCCTCTTAAATTCTGACACACAGCCCTGATAAATCCTGATAGATTCTAATTTTACTGTATTGCCCTCATAAAACAGGATCTTATAAACTATATCCTTGGGATTTTTTTTTTTTTTTTGAGTGAAGTAAGGAAAACCATAGCCCAGCTGCTGCTTCTATTTTGCAAGATTCCTCATGCTATTAGGTCATTCACTCTAATCTGCTTAAGAAATGATTTTTCATTTATGATTTTTCACCTATTTTCACATAATGTTTCTTTCTGGTTTTCTTATATTGTCTTTGTCAAATGTCAATTTTAATGTAATAATATGTTATTAAAATAGGAATTACTTTTGTGTTAAAAATAAAGTGAAGATAATTTTAAGTAGTAACACCACACAAAACAAATGGCTATTTTGAGGGTTAATAAAACAGTATATAAGAATAATCTAGCAAAGAACTCAGAACAAATATTGAATAAATATATTTTAGTATATTAATTCTAAGATTAGTAAATGATTAATATATCCACAGGTTTTAGCATTGAAAGTAGCTATCGGATACTAAAACTTAGAACTTACAGACTCTTTTATAATTTTTACTTATTTACTATCATATATCTTATATTCCAAGGATAAAGCAAGATGAAGACAATAAGACGAAAACAAGAACAATATATTTTCCTACTGCCTTATATTTCTACAATGTTTCAGATGCAGGGATTCTCAAGAGAGGTGAAGCTCAAAGAAATGTCATTTACTGCTCTAGTTAACTACACAATTCACAAGATATCCAATTTTTCCAACATCTAGAACAATTCACAGAAGGGAGAAGTTCCTTATCTTGATATTTTTGCTCAAACTCTCTAAAAATTTAGCTAGGACTCATGACATTATCTTAAATTAGAATTTTAATTTATGAATTAATTATTAATCTATTTAAATTTTAGTAATTAATTTCTAATAAAGCATCCATTCATCTCTTTTAAAATTAGCTCATATTTCTTCAAAATGTGTTGATATGCTCTTTAAAAATCTCTTCTAAATGCAAATTTTATCAGTTTTCCAATTTCACTCATTGTTGATTTATGAGTCTTTGATGAGTCTATTTAACATATGTCTATTTTATTTGTATTTTAAAATAATTAGCAATTAATTGTATTGACCACTTTTTTCTCTCCTTTGTTTACTATTTCATTAATATTTACTTGTACCCTTAGTTCTGCTTTCTGCTATATTTTTTAGTTTACTCAGTAACTGAAAATTTTTCTGGCTTATTGTTTTGAATAATTCATTTTCTTTCAATATAACTGAATTAATGACTAATGCTTTCAAGGTTGTAAATTTTCCCATAAATATTTGAATTGCATCCTACATGTTTTTGGTAGATAACACTTCTGTTGACTTTCAAGTCTACATACTTGGAAATTTCAATTATGTTTTCTTTTTTAATTCAAAGTTGGTCAGAAGTGGTTAATTTTTACTTTTGCTGTCTTCTGGTTTTAATTTCTAATTTTATCGTATTGTGATCATAGAACAGAATCTTATCACCTGTATCCTTGGCAATTTTTTTGTCTTTATTTGTAGTCTTATATTGAGTAAATTCAAATTTAATGACTAATAGGGGCTAAAAAGGAATCTTTATTCAATTTGGGAGACGTGTTCAGATTTTATATATATATTCAAAGTTTGTGAATTACTTCACTTATATATTTGCCAATCCAGCTATTTTTTTCTTTTGTCTATCAACTTTAGAGTAAGACATGTTAAAAATATTTCACCATGATAAATAATTGGTTAATTTAGCATCAAAATCTTTTGATGTGTGTTACATATTTAGGATCATGTTATTAAGAATTATTCAATGAACCTGGGGAACTTTTCTGAAAAATACATATTTCTGGACCTCAAAACCTAGACTAACTGAAGAAGAGATTCAGAGGTTGTGGTTACATGTCTATATTTTCATAAGTTTTTAAGATAAGGAATTTAGGACCTAATTATTGCAGTTTTTTAAAAAACCTCCGAGATGACCTCATTTATACCTATGATGTTAAAAATGATAATAATCACAGATACATATTTCTAATTTAAATATTTACTTTGTATTCCAGATATGCTACAATCTTGACATTTCACCTTGGATGTTTCACAAGAATTACAGATTTAAAATGACCAAAATTGAACTCCTGATATTTATTATCCCTGATACTTACAATCTTTCACATTTCAGCAAAGAGAAATTATAGATACCCAGTTGTGGAAAAGAGAATCCTTAGATTCCTGCTTCATTTACCAGTTTCTTTGACCTACCTTTTCCCATCTCAAGAACAAGTACCACTATTTATTTCTCCAAGATTTGAGTCATGTTTGTTCACTTGTCTTCATTCCATCACACTAGCCGAAATCACAATCATTCTTTCTTTGGACTATTGTGACCATTTCAGATTGGTCTCCGAAATTCTGAAAAAAAATATTTTATAAGGTAAGTTGTTACATTTTTAGTTTTTTAATATATAAATCATCAATAAATTTCCATTACAATTTAAATAAAACCTAAACCCCTTATGGCCTAGTTCCTACATGCTCTGGCCCCTAATTATCTGTGTGTTCTCACGACTCTCTATGTTGCCCTGCTTTCTCATCCTTCCTAAGATTCAACCACACTTGGCTCTTGATCTTTCTGTTTCTACTTTTGAAGCCAAGGGCTGGTCCCTCTGCTGGAATGTCTTTTTTGTTATCATAATCTTTATCTTTTGCAACGTGTAGTGCCCAAGCCCCATCTATCTACTTCATATTCAGTTTAATGCTGCTGCTTCATGCAAACTTTCCCTCTCCATCACTACCTCAGCTCTGTCTACTTAACGACACTATAGCACCCTGAAAATCTCCTTCATGAAAGTTCTTGCACTTATAATTACTTATTAATACTTACAATGCAGAAGGCCAAGGATGTTTCTGGTCTAACTCAATACTTTATTACCAATGTACAGCAGAGTGCCTTGCATAGAGTAGAAATATAAATAAACAAATAAGTAAAAATAAAAATAAGTAAGGTTTTCAAGTGTTTGATGGATTCTTTGAAACTTACAAGGAGAAAATACAGAGGTTTGAGGATGTAGATAAGTCTAGTGTCACAGCAGGCAAAACTATTGAATTTATTGGTAACATAAAATTTACTTACCTACACTGTTTGTATGTGCGTGTATATGATACAGTATTATATGCATGTATGCATATACATATACATGTTTCAAATATATAAAAATATTCATCTTGTATAATGTATAAATGTACATACATACATATTGTGACCTATTCTGTGTATGTCTGTGTATAAAGACAGAACAGAAAGAAGCAGATGACATATCTACATATGTGTTTTACATACCTATATACATGTGTGTAGGTATGCAGGTGAGAGAGAGGGAGGAGAAATTGACAAAAGACAAAATTATTTCCCTATATGGAAAAATTTACAGCTACCAAGGGATAAAATAACTATGTATATTTTTTATTTTCCACTGAAACAAAAATTTACAAGTATCATCTTAGACTTAAAGATGGCAACACACTGATATGTGTTGACAAATTGTCTATCTGAAAATTTTAACATTATGCACCATCCATTAACAATATATAATTGGACTACCAATGAATATTACGCATTTTAATTTTCACTTTGAAAGATTGTTACTAAATGAATATGTTAAAACATCTGCTCTACTCTTGCTTTAAGTTTTATTTATTTGATGAATTGAAGGTTGAATATAGTTTAACATTCATTAGAAATCCCTACTTCTTTCGAGATTTTCTTTAACCCTCTCTACTCTTTTCTACTTTTGTGTGTTTGTTTCTTAATAATAATTATCAATTCTTTATTTACTAAGGTTATTTATAGACTTTGTTTTTCATGTGTAGATATTTTCTTTTATACATAAAATCTATTTTTTTTTTTTTTACCATTTACTTCTTTATGTTTAGGGTTAGGATGAGCACCCCTAGTTCAAGATTATTTATATTTTTTCTAATACTTTTAGTATTCATTTGTTTTGCAATAAGTTTCCTTTTACATCTAATTTATTAGTACTGAAAAATGATGACAAATTCTATTAAAACTAAGAATTTGAATTTTACTATGGGTCAGCCTAAAGACTCATTCTTTTCATTCAAAATATTTTAAGAAAATAATGATGTCTCAGAGAGATCTGAGCTCTTGAACTATACCAAGGAAAAATAAGGTGGCATTGAGGATGTAATCAGCTTAAAAATTCAACTTAAGGTAGTTGATCATCCTAAGCAGAGGAATCCTAGATGGGAAGGTGGATTTATTACACCCATATGTCTGAGCAACTGCCTACATTCTTCTTGAGCTTATCTCTTTCATTATTAAAATACATTTCTCAGCTTATCACTTGTTTGTAGATAGTAGGCAGTTGAAGAAAAACCAAAGCAGCACTGAGTTATCTGTAAGTGTAAAGGAGATGCACAGCTATTTTGAAATGTGATAAAAGTCACTTTAATATTCAAAGACTAAAATGGATAATTCAGAAATCCTCCAGATGTCTTTGGATTAAGCTTTATTTTAACTTTGTTCCTAGAGAATATGCAGTTTAAACATGCAATGTACAATTTCTAAAAATTTATATAATGCAGATAATTGTTATTTTACATGAAACATCTAATAAAATTTTATAGTCAACTTTCCTCTCTCTCTCATGACCCCTTTATTTGCCAAATCTTCACAAGGCTATGAATTATTGTGACTGCCTTATCCAAAATAATAAATTCAGTTTATCTGGTAAAAGCAGATGCTAAAGCTAGATTCAGGAATTATCACATAAAATGGGGCTATACATATGCATGACTTTATCAGGTAATACCAGGTACTGAATATTTATCCCTCAAGCCACAATGGCTTCATATTATAAATTTATGATTTCTTGGTATCCATTATACAGAATGCTTCTAACATTCAAATGGGCAAATCCTACCTCTCTCTTTCTTTGAGGGTTATAGTGAATATTTAAATATATACGTGTTTGTACATATATGTTCATCTCCACATTTATATTATTTTTGATATGTAAACTACAATTACTCAGAGGTTGGTGATTGTGCATGAGAAAAAGAAAGCAAAGGCTCTCCAAAACTGCATAAAATTTAAGATGTTCCTGCCAAAGAATCATTTGTTTCTGGAGGTTAACAAACAGGCAAAATAAAAATTCTGAATAGAGGCACATAACACCACTATATAAAATAAGAATGCTTGGCAGTAACCTTGAGGCATAGCATTTTAAATATTTCACGGATTTTTCTTTAAGGGGATCAATGTAGATAAGATTTATAGAATATCATATAAAATCTACTAGGGTTTCTTTGTATTTACAAAGGACAAAATAGGTTTTCTCCTTTAAAAAGAAGGTTTTCGTTTTGTTTTTAATGACACAAGTACAGGCGCTTCTGCCTCGTTTTGGGAAGTACTCTATAAGGAATGGATATTCCTATAAAACTTAGAAATGTTCAAGACAAGAGATTTTCACAGTGTTAGAACATTCTTTGCACTGGCTGGGTCAATTTCCAGGTAGCATTAGCTAAAGGGAAGATGGTTATTACTTAATTTTTTCTTTTTTGTCTTAAGATGACACCCTTATTCCTGGCTTTCAGATGATGACCTAATTTCCTATTTCACTGAGAAAGCTGAAGAAAACAAAAATCAGCCCAACAAGCTGTCACATGCTCATCCAAACCCCACCTGCTCTGTGCCGCTATGCTCCCCCCGCCACCAGAGAAGCTCAGCCTCACTCCTGCTCACCCCAGAAACTCTGTCCTCTGTCTCCCCCATCAAGGTTTTTCTTTCCCATAATTCCTACCAAATTACTGTTATTTCTTCCATCTTAAAATATTCCTTTGACCCTATTTCTATCACCTCTTTTTCTACTTCCTTTTACAAAGCATTCTGAATTATTCATTTCTATTATTTCCCAATTCCCTCATTGCATTCACTCCTGAAGTTGCTGTGGTGGGTTTCAAGCCTCACCTGTTTTTTTCTTCATGTGAGCCAGCGGATAAGAAAGCCTGCATGCTATGTTCTTAGGCACCAATGGGAGTTTCACACCTTTGGAAGTCCCAAAGTGTCAACCTAGCCTCACCTCCCAGCCACAGTGTAACCTCCCACCGAGTCTCCTTCCTCTGCTCTCTCAAGCCACTTTGGATCATTTTGCAAGCCACGTTATAGGAATAATAACCCTTTTCATATTGTCTTGGCATATATGTGGTGTATTCGGGTTGTGGAAAACAACATTTCCCAAGCCCAAGGATGGCCCTGAGAAGGGCCTTTCTCCGTGCCCAGCTTGGGCTCCAGGCTCAGGTTCTTGACTTTCCTTGCTCTAAGAATCGAGCAGAGAGCCTTAATGTCACGGTGAGTGTTCCAGCTCCAAACAAACATTCGCGGACCAAGAGTGAGCAGAATGCAGTTGATTGAGCAAGCGAAAGTAAAAGCTTCCACAGCCTGGAAGGGGACCCAAGAGGGTTGCTGTTGTTGGTCAGGGTTGCTTGGGCTTATATTCCCAAGTAATTCTGAGTTTCTGAGTGTTTGCCCCTAGTTCTGTGTGGGGAGGGGGCCTGTGACCATGAGTCACCTTATTTTCTCTTTCTGGTAGTTGTTTCCTAGTTTCTGTTGAACTTGGCAAGTGGTATTGGAATGTGGTTGAACAGCTAACTGATACTTTGAACACAGCCTCTTGATATAGTATTTCTCATGCTAGGATTTCTAAAAAGTTCACCATTGACCCAAAAAGTTTTATTCCCTCTTTAGGACATCACACTCCCAGTATTACTTTGGCCCCTCTAACTGCTCTTCCCTCTCCTGTGTTGATTCCTCCTCATTGCCTTCATCTTTAAAAAGTGAATGGCCCAGGCAGGCAGGGCTCAGGTCTGGAATCACTTATCTTTTCTATTTATCTTCACTTCTTCATGGTCTTATTCAGACATATAAAAAGTTTTTGTGCTGATGACTCCTAAACATTTTTTCATTATTGCAAATCTCTTCCCTAATAGTTAGAGTTATAGATTCAACTCTGTGTTCCATATCCACTGCATACTGTCACATGCTGGGTAACAGTGGGGATAGATTCTGAGAAATGCATTTTTAGGCAATTTTATCATTGTGTGAACATCACAGAGCATACGTGCACAAACCTAGATTGTATGGCCTACTGCATACGAGGGCTACAGACCTGTAACCCATGGTACTGTTCTGAACGCTGTTGGAAATTATAACACAACGGTAATTATTTGTGTAGCTAAACACAAAAAGGGTATGATGAAACATGGTATAAAAGGAAAAAAACGGTACATCTGGACAGGACACATACCACGAATGAAGCTTGCAAGACTGGGAGTTGCTCTGGGTGAGTCTGTGAGTGAGTGTCGTGAGTGATTGAGAAGGCCTGGGACATAACTGTACATGACTATAGCCATTATAAACACTGTACACTTAGGCTACACCGAATTTATTTAATAAATTGGTCTTTCATTACTAATAAATTAAACTTAGCTTACTATAAGTCTTTTACTGTATAAACTTTTTATAAAAAATTATTGACTTTTATAATCTTTAGCTCAAAACGTATTGTACAGCTGTACAGAAATATTGTCTTTCTTTATGTCCTTATTCTATAAGCTTTTTCTATTTGTCAAAATTTTATTTTGTGTTTTTTTTTACCTTTTAAATTTTCTGTTACAAACTAAGACACAAACACATATTAGCCTAGGCCTATATAAGATCAGGATCATGAATGTCACTGCCTTCCACCTCCACATCCTGTCCCACTGGAAGGTCTTTAGGGACAATAACAGGCATAGAGCTGTCGTCTCCTAAGAAAACAATACCTTCCTCTGAATACCTCCTGAAGGACCTGCCTAAGGCTGTTGACAGTGAACTGTTTTTTTAATGAGTAGAAGAAGAACACATTAAAATAACGATAAATAGTACAGTGTAATAAATACATAAACCAGCAACATAGTCATGTATCATCATAATTATTATAAACTGAGTGTAATTATTAAGTATTATAAACTGAGTATTAAGTATTATAAACTGAGCTATGTTTTTATATGACTGGCAGTGAATAATTATTTACACCCATCTCACCGCAAACCTGTGAGTAACACTTGTGCCATAATGTTAAGATTGTGAATCCTGTAGGCAGTAGGAATTTGGCAGCTCCATGATAATTCTATGGGACCATCATAGGTCTTGTTAGGTGTCATTGGGTATTACATAACAGTATCTCATCAAGTCTCATGGCTTCAAATGCTATTGATAAGCTGATGCTTAAGGTGAACCTCTATCCTGGACTCTAAACTCTCTGTTATTCCCACCTAATAGGCCTCTTAAAGATAACATGTTAAAAATTGAATTTTCTCAAACATGCTCTTCTTATAGTCTTTTTGATATTTGCAGATGGCAATTCCAGCTTTCCAGTTGTTCAGACCAAAACACCTGGAAATGTTTCTAAGCTCTTGCTTTTTCTCATGCCCCACTTCCATCAATCAGTAAACCTTATCAGCTGTGCCTTCAAATTATAGGGGCTGCATAAAACCTAGGGTCTTTGCAATTTAGATGGGCCACTTCAAGAAACATAATCAAAAGTTTTGAAAATAGAATTAGGCATAAATATGAATATATATTTATAACAGAAATCATAATACATAAAATTTGGATAGCTGATAAATGCAAAAAAAATTATAAAATAAAAAATAAAATAATCCTTTGTTACAAAATTACATGACAGATCTTTATGCTATTTCTCCCTACAAATTCTAACTTCATGCTCTTTGAATAATTTATCCTATGATTATTCTGAAAATATTCTTAAAGAGAAGAAATAGCCATTTAATTTCCTCATAACAGTTGATTGAAAATTCAAAGTTATTTTTAGTTTGGAAATCAAATTTTTAAAATTTCAGCTTTACAACTTACTTTTGGTGATGCAATACAAGGATTAAGTTTATTGGATTGCTTATTTTCTGGAAGTCTTTGGAATTCAGAATAATTTTTACATATTTTCCTTAATATCTGACCAAATTTCAAGGCATCTCGTTTTCATGTAGGGATACTTTAGGTATCTTTTGAATGGATAATACTTATTACATTACCCAGTTTGTCATTGATGCACATTATTTCAGTGATTAGTTATGAATTTTACATTATTTTCATTGATGCATTTCATGAGAAAGTATAAAATATGAGACCAAACACAGTTGTACTTACTATTTATAATAATGTTATAAGTTGTTGACCTATACCCACAGAAATTACGGTAAATTCTGTTTCATGCTTTCATGAAAATACTTTAAAAATTGAGCTGTTTATAATTTTGTATGCAGAATTATCCAATGCCTCTGACAGGCGAGAACTTCTATCTTGACTAGATATCAATTAGAACAGAAATCTGCACTTAAAACTATACATATCTCATATTTGGAAGAATTTCCCACAAGCTAATTTCTGGCTCAGAACTTGATTCTTCTTTGCACTCTGCCCTCCATCTCTTCAGTGTTTTTATCCTCTGCCCCCGCTGCATACATGCCAGGAGCTGTAAGACATTCATTTCAAGATGCAGGCCTTCCTTGGAAGGAGCCTGTGGAGGGGAGAGTCCCAAAGCTAAGTTCCATTAGCGTCACAGTTCCTTTGGGTCTGTGTGTTTTATAGACCCAGACTCTCTCCAAGTCACCCCACTGCTGCCATTGTAAGGCATGCCACAGTCATCTTGCTAAATAGCTTACTCTGGTTTTCTTTATTTTTTTTCTTTGCCATTCTACATTGTATCACTGTGCAGCAGAGAAAATGAGCCTATTAGAACCAACTCGGTTCGTCGTGCTCCCATGCTCAGTATCATATTATGGCTTACTGTCTCACTCATTGTAAAAGGTAGTCTCTGGCCATAGGGCCCTGGCGTAGCTGCCTGCAGGTCACTTCTGTGCTCCTATCACTTCCCTTACTCTGCTCCTATTACACTAGCCTCCTTGCTCATTCTCCAGCACAGCCAGGCACACTCCTGTCCCCATGTCTGTACCCCTGAGGCCCTGTCTGGGTGTCTCTCTCACTTCACTGTCTCACTTCTTTCATGCCTACATTCTGTCGCCTTCTCCTGGGGTACTTCTTATGGACTTTTATAACCTAATCACTGTCCTTCTTCCCTTTCCCTGTTTTATCTTTCTCTTTAACAATGATCACTATTCAACATGCACATATTGTACTTAATTAGCTTATTGTTTTATGTATAGTTAACTTACAATTAACCTATTAACTTATTCACTTATTATTCTATTTTCTGTTTTCTGCACAAAAAATTAAGCTCTGTAAGGAACGTGAGTTTTGTTTCCTTTTTATCCTGAAACAGCAAAATACCAGAAGATGCAATTTAAATTCTAGCTCTTGTGTCTAAATCAAAAACACTTGCATTATATTGTTGCTAACTATGACCTGAAAGTAATGTGTTAACCCAAAGGCAGTAAACAGAATTGAATTTGTCTGAGGAATTATAAATAAATACTCTCATTTTCTATTAAAGCTGATAAAGAAAACACCTTTGCCAAAATGTGCATTTTCAAAATAGCTCTATGTTGATTAGTCAAGGTCAAAATAAAATCTACATAGGGATTGAAACCATAATCTTTTTAGTATAAACCCTGCCTCTGCTTCTCAACCTCTCTTCACTTAATACTTTCTATAACATATTTATTTCTTGGTTTAGTCATTCAAAATCCTACTTATATATTAACCCTCAATTTCTAACCCATTTTCACAAAAGGCTTTCCCTAACACAACAAGATGATTTTTTTTTTCCTGTGAAGGAACCAATTATCATACTTAGGCAATTTTACTTGTTTGGTATTTGTTTAATCATCTTTAATGAATTTTTTATGTATTTTATGTTGTTTTTGTGATCTACATCTTAATGATGTAAAAACATTGGAAGTTAATGATAAAAATGTCACCAGATAAGAAACTACGTTACTTGGGTAAGCGCTATATATTAAATTATTTCAGTGTCTGGAAATGTTTTATCCGAGGTATCTTAGTTTTACAGCACACAATTGATTAATCATGCTACCTCTAATAGGATCCTGACTTACTATAGTCACAGCCTACCTCTTTTGCTGTAAGAAAAGTGGGATATTCAACTTACCCAAATAAAGGGCAACCTTATTAAAACCATTGGCATATTTTTGTGCAGCCATTTGATGTTTCAAGATAAGCTAAAAGGTTAAATTTTTCTTAGATATTACATTTTCAATATTATAATATTATACTTATTATAAATACAGCAATGAGAACTGTGTCAGCCATACAATTGATGTTCAGTAAATGTCTGTTGATTATGAATTACATGAAGAAAAAAATTACTCAGAGAATGAATGAGTTGCCATTATCTTCAAAATATTGTTCTTTATGTTCACCCAGCCATCATAACAATCATCACATCGTCATCAATATTTATGGCTGTTAGTAAGGTGAGTGGGAAGCCTTTGCAGGGCTTCAATAACATTTTTATTGTCATTTGATATTTTTTCTCTTCCCATTCTCTTTCATTTTAAAAATTAGTTGAACTATACCAATATTGCTATAGTATATAGCCAGCACATACTATGGTACACTTTTCTTTCACTCTTATTCTCCATTTAGTCTTAAAGTGTGCAATTAGCTATATCTTTAACACTCATCATCAAGATTTACCTTAATATTTGTGGTAATATTTTAGGAAAGAGTCATAGGAACAAACATTCCTGATTTCTTTCATGTTCATAAAATTTGGAAATTAGTGATAAAAATGTTTCCAGAACAAGAAACCATGTTACTTGAGCATAAGTTTTATATATTAAATCATTTCAATGTCTGGAAATATTTTATCTGTCTTAGTTTTACAACAAATGATTACAACTGAAAAATGCACCTGTGCTTTTAGACGTAAAAGTCATTTTTTCCCTAGATGTAAAACTACTTGAATTAAATTTCATTTCACCACATTCCTTAAGTATGCTACTTTTTCTGCTGACATAAGCAGTTCTGTAGAAAAGTGTTATGATAATCTAATTTTAATTTTTCTTAAAAGTCACTGTATTTTCTTCCTAGATGACAAAGCACTATTTTCTTTTCTTTAAGGTTAAATGACATTGCTTAAATATGTTTTCCTGTTGGTCATTCTGAATCAATATTATTAGCATGTGAATGCTTTTTTAATATGCACTTATGAATTATTTATACAATTTATGTAGGAAAGCTATTATTTTAATTATAATATTTAGTATTTATATCTGTTTTCTTGTCTTGGTTTTCTTTTTCAATGATTTATAATATATCAGATATACTTTGTTTAGCATTAACATTTAACACTTTTTCTTAATTATTCATTGCCTATTTTATTTGTTTAATCCATTTCAACTTCTGTTTCTCTTAAGGAATTGACTGTTGCATTTATTTCTTCTTGTGTTGCTTCTACTTCATTTCTGTAATAACCTTTTCCTTTATTTCTTATTCTTTTCCTTTATTTCTTATTCTTTCTGGGTCCTTTTTAAAATCTATCTACTTTTTAATCAATTTTTGTGGGTAATAGTAGGTGTATATATTTATGGGGTATGAGATGTTTTGATACAGGCATGCACATCATTACAAGCACTTGATGAGGAATGGGGTATCCATCCCCTCAAACATTTATCCTTTGAATTACAAATAATCCAATTATAATTTTTAAGTTATTTTTAAGTCACAATTGAGTTATTATTGACTGTAATCACCCTATTGTGATATCAAGTATTAGGCTTTATTCATTCTTTCTATTTTTGTACCCATTTTTTTGTAACCATTCCCGTATCCACATCAGCCCCCCTGCTATCCTTTCCAGCCTCTGGTAATCATTTTCTACTCTCTATGTCCATTCAATTGTTTCTGTTTTTAGATCCCAGAAATTAGTGAGAACATGTCATATTTGTCTTTCTGCGTCTGGCTTCTTTCACTTCACATAACTATCTCCAGTTCCATCCATGTTGTTGCAAATGGCTGAAGCTCATTCTATCTTTTATGACTGAATAGTCATTTTCTTTATCCATTCATCTGTTGATGGACCCTGAGTTGCTTCCAAATAGTAGCTATTGTATAAGGTGCTGCGACAAACATAGGAGTGCAGATATCTCTTTGATATTAATTTCTTTTCTTTTGGTTATATATACTCAGCAGTGGGATTGCTGGATCATATGGTAACTCAATTTTTAGATTTTTGAGGAACTTCCAAACTGTTGTCCATAGTGGTTCTACTGATTTACATTCCTATCATAAGTGCACAAGGGCTCCCTTTTCTCTGCATCTTCACCAGCATTTGTTATTGCCTGTCTATT
This sequence comes from Cheracebus regulus, assembly GCA_963574635.1. Classification (NCBI taxonomy): domain Eukaryota; kingdom Metazoa; phylum Chordata; class Mammalia; order Primates; family Pitheciidae; genus Cheracebus; species Cheracebus regulus. The sequence goes on from CAUYQU010098884.1 coordinate 19,302, forward strand.
GGAAATAAGTCACTTTAATTGGGGTGAGATGGATGCATTTTCCTGGTGATCAGTGATGCTGATTACCTTTTCATATGCTTGTTTACCATTTGTTTGTCTTTCAAGAAATGTCTGCTCAAATCTTTAACCCATTTTCTCATTCCATTATTAGCCTCTTTTCCTGTACAGTTGTTTGAACTCCTTATATATTCGGTTATTAATCCCTTGTCAGTTAAATAGCAAACATTTTCTCTCATTCTGTGGGTTGTCTTTTCACTTTGCTGATTGTATCCTTCACTGTGCAGGAGCTTTTTAACTTGCTGTGATCCAATTTGTCCATTTTTGCTTCAGTTGCCTGGGCTTGTGGATGTTGCTCAAGAAATCTTTGCTTGGGACAATGACCTGAAGATTCTCCCCAAAGTTTTCCTGCAGTAGTTTCATAGTTTGAGGTCTTAGATTTAAGTCTTTAATCCATTTTGATTTGGTTTTTCTCTGTGATGGTAGATAAGGGTTTGGGCTTGACTCTTCTGCATGTTTGTTTCCAGTTTTGATTTGGTTTTTCTCTGTGATGGTAGATAAGGCTGTGATGGTAGATAAGGGCTTGGGCTTGACTCTTCTGCATGTTTGTACCCAGTTTCCCTAGCCCCATTTATTGAGGAGACTACCTCTTCTCAGTGTAAGTTCTTGCAACTATGTCAGGTGAATTCACTGTCAGTGTTGGATTTATTTCTGGGTTTTCTATTTTGTTCCATTGTTCTATGTGTCTGTTTTTATGTCAGTACCATGCTATTTTGGTTACTGTTGCTCTGTAGTATGACTCAAATTCAGGCAATGTGATTCTTCCAGTTTTTGCTTAGCATAGCTTTGGCTACTCTGTATCTTTCATGGTTCTCTGTAAATGGTAGAATTGTTTTTCTATTTATGTGAAGACTATCGTTAGCATTTTGAAAAGGACTGAATTGAATCTGTAGATTTTTGGGTAGTATGAACATTTTTAAAATATTGATTCTTTTAATCCATGAACATAGAATAGTTTTCCATTTTTTGATGTCCTCTTCAATATTTCTCCTCAGTGTTTTATGGTTTTCATTATGGAGATCTTTCACGTCTTTGGTTAAATTAATTCACATTGCACACTATTGGCATATAGAAATGCTACTGATTTTTGTATGTTAACTTTGTATTCTGCAACTTGACTGAATTTGTTTATCAGTTCTAATAGTTTTCTTGTGGAGTCTTTAGGTTTTTCCGAATATAAGATCATATCCTCTACAAACAAGGATGATTTTACTTCTCTTTTTCCAATTTGGATGCTCTTTATATCTTTCTCTTGTCTGCTTGCTCTAGCTAGAAATTCCAGTATTGTGTTGAACAACAGTGGTGACAGTGGGCATCCTTGTCATGTTCCTGATTTTAGAGGAAAGGACACATTCAGTACAATACTAGCTGTTGATCATTGTATATTGCTTTTATCATATTAAAGTATGTTCCTTCTGTACTGAATGTTTTGAGAGTTTTTGTCATGAAGGAATGTTGAATTATATCAAATACTTCTTCAGCATCAATTGAAATGATTGTCAGATTTTAACCTTTCATTTTGTTGATATGATTTATCACATTTATTGATTTGCATATATTAAACCATCCTTGCATCCAAGGGATAAATCCCACTTTGTCATGATTAATGATCATTCCAATGTATTGTTGAACTTAGTTTGATGGTATTTTGTGAAGAATTTTGGGTAATATTTATTAGAAATATTGGCCTATAGTTTTCCTTTTTGGATGTGTCTTTGTCTTGTTTAGATATGAGGGTAATACTGGCCTTGTATAATGAATTTAGAAGTATTACCTCCTCCTCTATTTTTTCTGAGTCATTTGAGTGAGATTGATATTAATTATTCTTTAACTGTTTAGTAGAATTCAACCCTAAAGCCTTCAGATATCTGGCTTTTCTTTAGTAGGAGACTTTTTATTATAGCTTCAACAAAGTTACTTGTTATTTGTCTGTTCAGTTTTTGGATTTCTTCCTGATACAATCTTGATAGGTTGGATGTATCTAAGAATATGGCAATTTCTTCTATATTTTTCAATATATTGGCATGTACTTGCTCATTGTAGCCACTAATGATCCTTCAAATTTCTGTTGTATCAGTTGTAATGTCTCCTTTTTCATTTCTAATTTTATTTATTTGGATTTTTTCTCTATTTTTCTTAGTCTGGCTAAAGGATTGGCAATTTTGTTTAACTTTTCAAAAAACCAGTTTTTGTTTTACTGATCTTTGGTAATTTTTAAAGTTTAATTTCATTAATTTCTTCTCTGATCTTTATTATTTATTTTCTTCTACTAATTTTGGGGTTTCTAGTTATTTGAAATGCATCATTAGACTGTTTATTTGAAGTTTTTCTTCATTTTTGATATAGGCACTTATTTAATATTTTGGTATAGGCACTTATTTTGATATGGGCACTTGTTTATCCATGTATTTTATAGTTTATAAAATTCCTCTTGTTGTTAATTTTGTTTTTATTCCATTGTGGTCAGAGAAGATGCTTGATATTTTTTCAGTTTTTTTTTTTAATGTTTTAAGACTTGTTTTGTCACCTAATATATAGTCTATCCTTGAGAACCATCCATGTGTTGAGGAAAAGAATATGTATTCTGCAACTCTTGGATGAAATGTTCTGTAAATATCTATTACATTAATTTGGTCTGTAGTGCAGATTAAGTTTGATGTTTCTTTATTGATTTTGTACATGGAAAATCTGTTCAATGCTGAAAGTGGAGTGTTTAAATCTCCAGCTATTATTGTATTGGGGCCTATCTCTCTCTTTAGGTCTAATAATATTTGCTTTATCTATCTTGGTGCACTAGTGTTGGGTACATATATTTTTATAACTGTTACAGCCTCTGACTGAATTGATTCCTTTATCATTATATAGTGACCTCTTTGTCTCTTCCTATAATTTTGGTTTTGAAATTTATTTTGTCTGATATAAGTATGACAAGTCCTGCTCTTTTTTGGTTTCCATTGGTATGAAATATCTTTCCATTGGTATGAAATATCTTTTTCCATTCCTTTACTTTCAGTCTATGTGTGTCTTTCTAGGTGAAGTGTGTTTCCTGTAGGCAACAAATTAATTGCATTTGTTGAATGCTGAGTTTCCTCAACACAGCTATTTGGAATTCTCTGTCTCAAAGGTTGCATACCTCTCTATTTCCCAGATTGGTTTCCTGGTGTCTTATATAATTCACTTGGGGAGGTCACGTTTTCCTGATTGTTGTTGATGCCAGTAGATGTTCTTTTGGGTCTAGGCATGGAAGAGTTATGTATTTATTGTAGTCTTTACTATCTGAGCTTATTTGCATCAGTACTTCTTGAGAAGGCTTTTCAGATAACTGAAAGGACTTGAGTGTTGTGATCCAAGCTGTATCTGCTTTTGGGAGCATCCCAAGGCAAAAAAATGCTGTGGTCCTTGTAGACTTGTAGAGGTACCATCATTGGACATGATCTGGGACAATTCTCTGGATTATCAGGAAGTAACTCTTGTTCTCCTCCCTTACCTTTTCCCAAACACACAGAATCTCTTCGTTTTGAGTCACCTAAAGCTGGGGGTGAAGTGACACAAGAACCCCTGTGGCCATCACTACTATGACTGTGCTGGGTCAGACATGATGCCAGAATGGCACTGGGTCTTGCCCAAGGTCTGCTGTAACCACTCCTTGGTTACTGCCTAGTTTCACTCAAGGTCCTGAGGCTCTACAGTCAGCAGGTGCCAAAGCCAGCCAGGTCTGTGAGTCAGAGACTAGAGTGAAAAACCTTAGAACTCTACCTGGATTCTATTGTATTGTGGCTTAGCAGTACTCAAACTAGAAGATGCAGTTTTTCCCACTATTCTCTCTCATTTCCACATCCAGAGGAGCCACACCTCATAGGCACTGCCTACGATGAGTACTGACTATGGGGAATACTGACTATGAGGAGTACTGCCTACAAAGAGTACTGCCTACGAGCAGAACTGCCTACAGGGAGTACTGACGATGAGGAGTACTGCCAGACTACCACTGGTATTTCCTTAATGCCTAAGGTCTCTTAAGTTGGCTTGTGGTGAATGCTACGTAGCCTGGGATTCACTCTTCAAAGCAGTGGACTCTGCTCTGGCCCAAGGCAGGTCCAGATATGCCATCCAAGAGTTATGTCCTAGAACTGGGGACCCCAAGAGGCTTCTTGGTGCTCTACCCCTCTGTGGCTGTTCTAGTACTTGAGGTCCAAGACAAAGTCCCCTTAATTTTCCCTCTGCTCTTCTCAAGTAGAAATTTTGCCCCATACTCACCACAGCTGGTAATTTGCTGAGTCTCACCAGAGGCCAACAACTCTCAGAGACTCACCCAAGACCCTCAGTATAGTACCTGGGCATTGCTGCTGGTGATTTAGGGCCTGCAGGCTCTTCAGTTAGCAGGTGATGAATGCTACCAGGACTGGGTACTTTCCTTCAAGGCAGCAGGTTCCCTTCATTCCCACAGTATGGCTAGAAATGTTGTCTGCAAGATATATCCTGGGACAAGGTTCTCACATCTCTAACCAGTTCCCTACCTTGCTGTGGCTGAGCTGCTATCCTAGATGCAAGACAAAGTCCTCCCCACTCTCCCTCTTTCCTCCTCAAGTAGAAGGAAGGGGTCTCTTTGAAAGCCTCAAGCTGCTAGGGTTAAGGGAGTGGTGATGCCAGCACTCAGTCCACTATCTCTGGGCATAGTTCAGCATTAAGATTCACCTAAGAGTTGCGGTCCTCATGTCCTAGACTGCCTTTTGCAATTACTTGGAGTCACAAAATGCTGCAGCCTTTGGTGGTAAGGTTTGCAGGCCCTTGAGTTTGGACGGCTGGGATTGGCAATTCACTTAAGGTTAGGGCTGGTTTAAGAGCTCTCTTCCTGGGCAGGCATCAGTTGAGTTTGGTCTGATTTTCCTTTCTGCTCTAACAAGACAGCACTGAGTTCAATGCCTCACAAATGTTCTGTTCTCCCTTGCCCAGTGCCACAGATGTTCTCTGCACCATGCCGCTGTTGCTGGGGTTTGAAGGAGTGGCATTGATGAGTCAGGACTGTTTTTTTCCATCTCATCAGTGCCTTTCTCAGCGATATATTAAGTTAAAACCAGATACCATGAGTGCACACCTGATTTTAGGTTCTTACAAAGGAATATTTTTCTGTGTAGATAGCTGTTAACTTGGTGTCCTTGTGGGAGCTTTCTATTCTGCCATCTTGCTCTGCCTCCTTTGCTTTCTATTTTAACTCTGAGTTTTTTATTCTGTATAATTTTTTCAGCTTACATATTATTACTTTCATGTCTTTTGGCTAATTTCAAAAGAGTAAAACATGTTTTCATATATTTTGTTGGTGTGGTTTATGGCATAATTTCATGGTGCTCCTTTTTATACTTTTTCTTGAACTTTTGCATAAGATTTGAACTTTTCAGTTCTTTGTTTATTTCAGTATTAAATTTGTATTTCCAAACTTTTAGGAGTTGTGAATTAGCAGAAAATGTTGTACAAAAGTCAAATAATCTAATTCCATGGAAGTTTTATTTCTGTTGTCTCTGTTTACAGGTTCAAAATAAGTGGTTTGCATTTTTAAGAAGTGACAATTCTGTTTTCTTCTTTCACTCATATTAATATCTGCATTCTTCCTTTAACTCTATTGTTCTTGAGCTAAAATTTGACTCAGTTTCCAACAGTTTCTGCTTATTGTGCTAACTTATGAAAAACATAAGCCTGGTTGGTCAATATCATAGTTTCATGGGTTTTTATGTGACAACTCCAGCCCTTTTAGAACTTACTTTGGCATATATGCACTATTAGTTTCAGCTTCTGATTACAAATTGACCACATGCTTTCCAGTGAATATTTGGCAATTTGGGGAATTTTCTGTTGTTAGATCCACTGGGAACCCTATTGAATCTCTATGCTGTCCTCTCGCACTAACTCAGACTATATGCAGACCTTCTCTCTCTTTTAGTTGCTTATTCCTATCTGCATAGCTGGTACTATAGAAGTTGTTGGGAGAGGCAGCAAAGGAGAAAGGACTTACAGAATGCCTACATAAACTGGTTATGATTCATGTATAAACAAGGAACAACAAACTGTGGAAGGCCACAGGAGGCCTCTGAGGAGGAAGGCCTTTTCATGCCTCATGTTCTGGTGCAGGGTGAACTCGGCTCTGTTACCATAAAGATTGTGCTCAAGGACATAAAACCCCTTCGAAGCACTATGATGTAGCCAGACTTGTAGGCTCCTTGTAAGTTCCATGTTCCATCAGCTATACATAGATAATAAGCTAAAGATAACCACATGTTCTTGTTTTGTGAAACTCCCAAACTGCCACTGTTATCAATCCTTAGAATGACACACCAGTTCAGGTTCACTGATTCACTTCCAGCTCACTGATTCACTCCATCATCACGTCACCCACTCCCCACCATTACTCCACCCTTACCCCATAGATCAAAGTGATTGTAACCAATGGCCCCCTGGTCCCACTGTCTCTCTTAATCTGTCTTTTTCTTATTCCTTTGTCACCACTGAACTCAGGGCACCCACGGGTGATGTAGGGTTGGCTCCCTACATTCTGGTGCCCAATATGGGGCTCATGGATCCCTATGTTCTGGCACCCAAGGTGTGGGGCTCATGGATTACCTACAGAAGTAACTTTTATCTACTTTTGTTGTAAATATTGTCTGTGGAGTTTTGTCTTTCCTATTCTATTGCTATCTATCTTTTGTGAGAGGTTCCAAAAAAGCTATTTAAACAAATCCATTGCCACAATTTTAAATAATCAAAATAGGCAAAACTTTAAAAAATTATATACATAAATAAATTATTTTGCACATCTTATCTTACAATAATATTGTAAGGAAAAGTGCTCTGGATGGAGGCAAACATCATATTTATACATTCTGCATATTTGCATTCAAATAAATAGAATTGTCAATGGTCTCCAGTAATCAGAGTTAATTCTCAGCTTACCAGTTATCTCAGCACATGAGAATATTTATCTCATTTAAAAATATTATTACAAAGAGAAGCTTTAGTTAAAATGATTTGCAATTTTAAACTCATTAAGCATAAAATTCAAATTTGAAGAAAACTAGAAGTAACATTATTTAAAGATAAATGAAGTCTACTGGAAAAAAATACCCTAATTTTATAGTGGATGTTATTTGTCCATTGCTGTAAGTATGGCTAGAAACTGGATAAAATATATGTGAATCTTTAAAGGAGTAATATTTCTGCATATGCTATTTTTAATGTTCAGAGAATCAATATTACATTTAAAATATTTGCCTTGATATAAATAAATAATTCTATGTTTAGGTATAAAATAACTATTTAGAAGTCTATCAATATAAGGAAACCTATTTGTTGATTAATAAGCAAGTGTTTCAACTAAACAGATATATATATATATATATATATATATATATATATATATATTTGAGATAGAGCCTCACTCTGTCACCTGGGCTGGAGTGTAGTTGTGCTATCTCAGCTTGCTGCAACCTCTGTCTTTGAGGTTCAAGTGATTCTCCTGCCTCAGCCTCTCAAGTAGCTGGATTACAAGTACCAGCCACTACGCCCAGCTAATTTTTTGTAGTTTTAGTAGAGAGGAAGTTTCACCATGCTGGCCAGGCTGGTCTGGAACTCCTGACCTCATGATTTGCCCACCTCGGCCTCCCAAAGTGCTGGGAATACAGGTGTGAGCCACCACAAGTAGCCCTAATCAGATAATTTTGAATAGTTTGAGTATTCCCTTTCTTTTTAAAAGTGTCTTCATTTGGAAGACAAATTATATGATTCCAGTGGTAATGAACAACAAAAAAATACTAGGGTTAACAGAATAAAGACCACGGTAAAATAAAATATACTGAAATGAGATTATTAAGACAAGAGAATTAAAAATAAGGAAGTATGGTCAGAGAAGAATTTGCCTGGAGTTGAGATTTTTCTACTTTGAGATTTTGATTTTTGTGTAGTTATTCATAACAGCCATGACTTGGTTATAATCATGTAAATAAGTAAGATTGCATATGATGGAGAAGAGATTTTAAAAGTAAGGAAGTCAACAAACTCATAACCTAGTATGTTATAGTGATGCTTATAGGAAGAGCCCTAGACATAAGACATGTCTAATATTTTTAATGAATGGTAAGTAACAGAAATTGTGTACAAAGCTTGTAGATTATAGTCAGATGACATATGCTTCATTGGAAGTTATTTATTCTCTTGAAATGCATGCATTTATCAAACATAAATGTTAGATAAATTTTCCATATCAACTATTAATTGAACTACACATGATTTGGAGGCTGTAAAAGGCGGAAGGTAAAAACAAATGATGTTGCCACAAGACACATCTAGCCTGAGATGAGGAAATGCAACAGAAAAACTTCTAGCCATGAGAATAAGTACAAAGAAGCAGATAAAACTAGACTTAGAAAACTCTCTCTCAAATTCAGTATACAGTACATGTACCCAATTTTATTTGAGTGCTTGGTTTTTAAGCTTTCCTCATAAAAAGTATTGCTTTATTTTCATGCATTAAGCAGTTACTATTTGCTAAAACTTTACATTTATTCATTAGCTGATAATAATTTAGTAAAATAAATAATTGGATTACCACTTAATAGGAGAACTGAAGTTTAGAGTAATTGTGATTTTTTTCCCAATGTCTTATAGCAAGTAGAAGTTAGAACCTGGATTAAAATTTATCACTGTTATATATTAGACAGTGATTTTTAAAAATTATGACCTGCTGCCTATTCTTATTCACCTTGCTTTTAAAATTTAATTTAATCATTTTAATAAAAGTATTTCCAAGAATCTCACAAAATCTCTTATATTCTCCTTCCTGGGATGTATGTGCCAAACAATATGAACTCAATATATTAAAATATTAGTGATGTCATCAGAGGTGACACTTGCCTCCCCCAAAAAACTCCTCAGTTATTCATTAGTTGTGAGAACATTGATTGATATTCATCTTGAATCATAAAAATTAAGTGATATTTTATAAATACATATCACATAAGATAAAATAGTCTAGGTATTGCATGAGTAAAAATGTAGAATTACAAATTTGTGCAGACAAAAGTATTATAAGCTGAATGGTGGAGACAAGAAAGGAGCACTAGAAAACACAAAAATATAGCAATGTACCAGTGTTATAGAATTTATGTAAGCCAAATATATGTAACATTAAAATACAAATAAAATATCAATATAAATATATTGAGTATTCTATGATACTTCCATATGTGAAATTGAAAAGTGTATAGTGAATAAAAATATACACAAATGTATTCAAAATGAGTTCCATCATGCATCCCAAAGGATTATGATTAACTGAAAACTATAATAAATGCAACTCTACAAAATTGGAATGGACTGTTTTGGAAATTAGTTAGCTATGTACTTATTACTGAAGTTGACTTCCAAGTAGATTATTTAATGGATAGTCATAGATAAATGTGAAATATGTGACTCTACATGTGATTTTTGTATGTCCAATTGTATTTTTCCAAATGATATGTTTTTAACCTTTTGAAGATGTGTTACTCATTCTCATTTAACTGACTACTAATGCTACAAGTGATGTCCACCATGAAGGTACTTTAAAATGCCAGTTCTTAGGATCAGTCTTAACTCTTACAACAGTTGCACAATATGGCACTGATATATGGCAGATGAGGATTCTGAACATGGGGGGCTGCCTGGCAAGCAAGTGATTAAAAGCATGGATAAGTTAATTGAGCAAAAGGTAAAAGAAAAAAAAATGATGATTTTAAGGCCTGATAAGCTTTTCCACAAAATTTCTTGAAGTTCTCCTGAGATGGGAGAAATACTCAGCCCACTCTAATTGAAGAAGGGTACTTCCAAATTATGACCTTTTTTCATGTAGCCCAGGGAGTTGGACTATATTAACTCTTCTGTGTGTCATAAATGCACAAGGAAAGAGGGTGTATGACTTTGCATACACTCTCTCCCCTTGTTGATCTGGTCGTCTGCTACCGTTTTTTCTATCAATCATTTTGAAGGTCAAATTCCCCTGAAAAACGTCTAGAGTCTGCTGTTGAACCCTTTCTATATAATTTTTCATATCAGTTATTATATTATTCAACTTCTTAATTTCTATGTAAACTTTTAATCATTTTAATCTCTTTATTAATATTCTGTACTTTTAAAGATAGTGTTCCAATATTTCTTCCTCTTCAGACATTATTTCCTTAGCTCATTGAACATGTTTAAAATAGCTGAGTTAAAGTTTTTATATGGAAAAATCTAACTTCTGGGCTTCGTTCTATTTATTACTTTTTCTTCCTAAATGTGGGCCATAACTTCTTATTTCTTTGTATGCTCAGTCTTTTTGGTTGGGGACTGATTATTTTTAATATTATAATTTAGCAACTCTGGAAATTACATCCTCTAAAGAGCCTTGTCTTAAACAACCTGCATACTCTAAAAACATGTATACGCAAATACTTTAATTGCTTCTGTGTGTGCTGGTAGAAAACATTTGGGGCACAGGACAGACTAACTTAAAACTTGGGAGGAAAGTCTGGGAAATGAGATGTCTATAGGTACTTTGAAAAATCCTTTAGAGGATGTAATTTCTAAAGTAGCTAAATTATAATATTCAAAATATCCAGTCCCCAACCAAAAAGACTGAGCATGCAATGGGGAAATGATTCTCTACTTAATAAATGATGTTGGGAAAACTTAATAAATGGTGTTGTAGAAAGCTGAAACTAGATCCCTTCCTTACAACTTACACAAAAATTAACTACAGATGGATTAAAGATTTAAACATAAGACCTAACCATAAAAACCCTAGAAGAAAACCTAGGCAATACCATTCAGGGCATAGACATGGGCAAGGACTTCATGACTAAAGCACAAAAAGCAATGGCAACAAAAGTCAAAATAGACAAATGGGATCTAATTAAACTAAAGAGCTTCTGCACAGCAAAAGAAATAATCATCAGAGTGAACCAGCAACCAACAGAATGGGAAAATAATTTTTGTACTCTACTCATCTGGCAAAGGGCTGATATGCAGAATCTATAAAGAACTTAAACAATTTTTTTTCTTGTGAAAAAAAACAACCCCTACAAAAAGTGGGTGAAAGATATAAACAGACACTTCTCAAAAGAAGATATTTCTGCAGCCAACAAACATGAAAAAAACTAATCATCACTGGTCATTAGAGAAATTCAAATAAAAACCACATTAAGATACCATCTCATGCCAGTTAGAATGGTGATCGTTAAAAAATCTGGAGACAGCAGATGCTGGAGAGGATGTGGAGAAATAGGAACTTTTTACACTGTTGGTGGGAGTTTAAATTAGTTCAACCATTGTGGAAGACAGTGTGGAAATTCCTCAAGGATCTAGAAATAGAAATTCCATTTGACCCAGTAATCCCATTACCAGATATATACTCAAAGGATTATAAATCATTCTATCATAAAGATACATGTATGTTTATTGCAGCACTGTTCATAATAGCAAAGACTTGGAACCACCCAAATGACCATTAAAGATAGACTGAATAAAGAAAATCTGGCACATATACACCATGGAATACTATGCAGCCATAAAAAAGGATGAGTTCATGTCCTTTGCAGGGACATGGATAAAGCTGGAAACTGTCATTCTCAGCAAACTGACACAAGAATAGAAAACCAAACACGACATGTTCTCAATCATAAGTGGGTGTTGAACAATGAGAACACATAGACACAGGGAGGGGAACATCACACAGCGGGGCTTGTCAGGAGGTGAGTGGCTAGGGGAAGGATAGCAGGTAGTGTCGGCTAGAGGAGGGATAGCATTAGAAGAAATACCTAATGTAGATGACAGGGTGATGGATGCAGCAAACCACCATGGCACGTGTACCTATGTAACAAACCTGCATGATCTGCACATGTTTCCCAGAACTTAAGTGTAATAAAAGTAATTAATTTAAAAAAGGCCAAAAAAAATGCAGCCTTTCACTTTCTTCTGGGTGGCAGCTTTAGTATTGGGCAAGTTCTGAGTCTGGTGAAATAAAGATAAGCCCTTTGAGCCACTCTTTCAAGGAACCAACATACATATGAAAAAAATAATTACACTTATGTGTGAATGATGTCCAGTCTTCTATGATACTGGAAATGTGAGTTGCTACGTCCAATACGACCAGAGTTGAAAAGTGGGAGATGAGAACGGGGGTAAGTTAAAATGCCACAAGTTTCCCTGTTTTGACCAAGACTCCTTGAGCAAGCACTGGTTGTTGCAAGCCTTTGGTTCATCTTCAGTGTTCCCCACAATTTACGCTGACAGCTGTTCCCAGTTTTTTAAATTGCCTATTTTGAAATTCAATTTTAGAGTTTCTTATTCCATGCTTTCTTGAAGACTATGCTTTTCTTTTTCAATTCCTAACTTCTAAAATATAATTTAAATTAGTTTAGAAGTGATTAGACCTTTCTTAGTTAATGGCTTCTGAGAGGTCTATAGACATTTTTTTAAAAAAACATATTAAGGCTGGCCATGGTGGCTCATGCCAGTAATCCCAGCACTTTGAAAGGCCGAGGCAGGTGGATCATGAGTTCAGGAGATCGAAATCATCCTGGCAACCATGATGGAAACCCTATCTCTACTTAAAATACAAAGATTAGCTGGGCATGGTGGCACGCACCTGCAGTGCCAGCTACTCGGAAGGCTGAGGCACGAGAATCTCTTGAACCCAGTAGGCAGAGGTTGCAGTGAGTCGAGATGGCACCACTGCACTCCAGCCTGGGCGACAGTGCAAGATTCTGTCTCAAAAACCAAACAAACAAAAAGCATATTAAATATTAATGTACTATATTTAAACTAAGCTGATCTAAAGCTCCCTCTGTTTTTTAAGTTCTTAAAATGAAATTTAATTTTCACCCTTGAAACATTTGTGTGTAGTATCCTTAAAGATCCAAGACTTCTATTCCTGTTGATTTATACCAAACATTTTTAGAAAAAGAAAATTATAGTATTCTTCTTCGCTAGTCCTTTTTTTGCTCAATGTAACAATAAGATAGATACATGTATTAGCATATTAAAAAGAACACGAGTATTAACTTCTGCCATCACTGAAGCATAATACATGTAATAATGTGTACAGTATACACATGGATAAGAAACAGCAACCAGAAAATAATAACAGAGAGGAGCCAGGCATGAAGAATGAAGAGTAATGGGCTAATCATACACTGAAATTCCTGGTTTAAGAGAGAGGAAACATTCAGCTGGCAGATATTGTAAGATAGATGATTTCTAATTTGGTACTACTATGAATAAAAGTATTATTTTTCAAGTGTGTTTGATGTAAGCATGGTTACTTATGAGTGGGAAGATAAGTAACTCTTGTAGTAAAGAGGTAACCAGATAGAATTATGATACTTGCAAGCACCCAGGCAATAGCATTTTAAACAGAAAACAATAACAAATTTATTGCATTAAAAAATCACTATAAAAAGTTAATACCTTTATTCCTGCTGTCAGGAGCAGAAAGAATGAATATGTATGACTAGGTACTATTGAATACCCTGTTTAAATGAATGTAGCAAATCATTTAAATGCTCCAGGGTTTTCTTTTTATTACCAAAATGTTATCTAGGTGCATAGACAATTTAATTATGTCAGCTCAAGCAGTGTGCATTTTTATATCATAAAAAGAATAATTTAGAGTGTATATTTTTATAAAATCACCTTTTTATTGTTAGGGAAAACAGCATGACAGTATGCTTTTAGACTATTCTGTTCAAACTTGCTGTAAGTTGGTTAGATAGTAAAATATTATCTACATGATTAACACAAAACCTATAGGATTGTATTAATCACCATGTATCAGAAAATAAAATGTGAAAGTATTTATGCCAACAGAATTATATAATACTAAACACATACACCAGTAAGATCTTATTAAGGTCCCAATGGGAGTAGAATTAAAAAGAGCATTTAACAGAAATGTATTACTTTCTACAAAATGTATTTTTAAAATGTTTTTCTAAGACAGTCTCCTTGGGAAAGAGCATTAATAAGTGCTTGTACTTAAAAATGCTCACATATGAGTGCTTGTACTTAAAAATGCTCACATATATCCTCACATATGAGGATATAAACACTGTATCCAGGGAGAACTTCCCAAAGTATAAAAATTATTGCGATGTCTTACTGTGGAAGAAAAGGCTCACTTAAGTTTCCAAGCTAAGAAAGCAAGAAAACAAAGTGAATTGTCTAGGAAGCTGGGCTTCAAACACTTGAAATATTTTTTTGTTTTTGTTTTTGAGATGGAGTTTTGCTCTTGTTACCCAGGCTGGAATGCAATGGTGCGATCTTGGCTCACCGCAACTTCCGACATGAAATATTTTTAAGCAGGAAACATGTTTGCTCTTTTTGAATTTCCAATTTTCCCAGTTGGTTAGCTACATGAGCACAAGGTATGTATTTTCTTATGATTTCATCAGAAACTTCCAGAAGGGTGCCTTGTCTATAATCAATGTGCAGATAATATTGTTAAGCAAATGCTAGGAAATGTAATAGCAGAGGATGCTTTAACAGTCAGTCTGAGTCTAAATGCAAACAGAAAGGGGTAGAGCATGATGTTCAATGTTTTTCTGCCAAACTCACCAGTCAGGTGTGTCACCCTTTCCTGGGGTCACAGAGAGGCAGTGAGGTAGTACAGAAGGTAGACTCTTTGTCACATATATATATTTTTTATGGCTGGTAATTAAAAAAATATATCTTGTATAGAAATAGTATGAGTGTGGTTTTGAGTGAGTTTCTTAAACACCACATGTTCTCCCTCATAAGTGGGAATTGAACAATGAGAATAGATGGACACAGGGAGGGGAACATCACACATCTGCACCTGTCAGGTGGTGGGGGTGGGGAGGGGAGGGATAGCATTAGGAGAAATACCTAACGTAGATGATGGGTTGATGGGTGCAGCAAACTACGTGTATACCTATGTATCAAACCTGCAGGTTCTGCACATGTATCCCAGAATCCTATTAGAATGTTTCATCCTTTCTCATTCATTGGTTGCCATTATACAGGTACAACTGCTATAGTCCCACATTTATTTGAAAAAAGAATTATCATAATTTTTATACTCACCTATTAGAAAATGTGAACTTTTGCTTGGAGTCCAAATAAAAGTGGTTGCATAACAGGGTATATAACAAATTATAGCTTGTATCACAGTGAGACAGAAAGCATTTTATGAATGTCTGGGTGCCAAATTTTGATACCATTTTACAGCTAATGTTTAACATAGCAGATTTCATATTTTTCATTTCTATTGTGATAACTACAGTTTAAAACAAAGAGTGTAAACATGACATTTATCTATTTTTAAACAAACATTACTGATAATTATTTCTTTTGTGTAAAGGAACAAAAATCTTCTGGTCATTGAATTGTATAAACCATCTTCCAGTCTGGTGAGAGTCTATTATTAGCACATCCAATGCAGAAAGCATCTTACTTTAGTCAAAGAATTATAGAAACTTGGAATTGGAAGAATATTAAGGATCATTTCATCTAAATCCTGCATTTTACTAATGAGGTCCAGAAGTCCAGACAAGTCATTTGATTTTCACAAGGTTAGATTTAAATTCATAATAGGCTAAGATAAGAATTCCATTTTCCTTGCTCATTTGTTTGCTGTCAAGGCTATGGTTCAGACTCTTTTTCTCCACATGGTTCCAAGATGCACAAATTTGTTACTACAGTTGAGGCACATGACACCAACTGACAACATCATGGCTCAGTGTTCAGTTTCCATGGTCTGTGAAGTGTGAGTATTTGCATAAAGCACAAACTTCACAGTCCATCCCTTCATCCACTGATCAGTAAATCAATAGCAAATGAGCACCATAGTCAGGAACAGACTTTCAAAGTCTGGCAGTGATTGTCCCTGTTCATCTCTTATCTAATGCTTTCACAGACAGCAAAGGACGTAGTGGTGTTGCCTCTTTTATTCCAAATGATAAATCCATGTGACATTTTACAAAAAAAAAAAAGTATAATCAAGGGAGGGAATGGTCCAACAAAGACAAAAGTACAATGAAGGGGGAAAAAAAAAAAACTTGAGAATGCTGGAAGTGAAATTGATTATGATTAGGAGATTCGAAAATGGCAATAGCAAAGCAATGCTGAGAGGAAACCTAGGTCTGTGTGAAATTATGGTGCAGACCACATTGAAAATGTACAATGAAGAAAACAAAGGAACATCTCTTTAACACCTTTTATCTTATTCATTCTAGGAACAAAAAGTTGTGTATGGATAAAATGGAGGGTTTACTTCTTGTGGTAGGTGGAATAGTGGCTTCCAAAATGTCAGTGTGCTAAGCTTTGGAACCTGTAAACATATTACCTTACATGGCAGAAGGGACTTGGCAGATGTAATTTAATTACAAACCTTGAGTTGAAGAGCACATCCTGGATTATCCAGCTGGGCCTAATGTAATCACAAGGTCTTTATCAGAGGGAGACAGAGGGTGGAAGTCAAAGAAAGCTTCAGGAGGTGAGCCCATCTTATCATATAGGCTCCTGCAAATGGATAACCTTGCATGGCAAGCTCAGAGGAAATATGACTATGGAAGAATGGTCAGAAAGATGCAATGTTATTGGTTTTGAAGATAAAGGAGTAGGGTATGAGCCAAGGCATATCAGCAGCCTCTAGGAGTTGAAATAGGTCTAGAAACAAATTCTTCTCTCCTAGAGCATCCATAAAGGAACCCAGCCCTGCACACACCTTGATTTTAAAAGGAGACCTGTGCCAGACTTCTAACTCACGAAACTGTTAGACAATAAATTTGTATTGTTCTAAGCTACCAAATTTTTGGTAATATGTTACTGTAGCAACATAAAGCTAATTACACTTGCTCTTTAAATTGCACATATTATCACTGACACTATTATTAAATGGTGAAAGTAACTTTGCAGAATCTAAATAGAATGTCAGTGAAGCTATACAATGAATAGCTTACTAGGGGATGTTGACACTGCTGCCGTTCCAGTCACAGTAACTTAGTGAAGGCAGACTTATTTACAGAAATGAGGCAAGTGTGTGTGAGAGGATGGAAATGCCCCAGAGGAAGTGACAGCAGAAAATCACACTAGAGAAACTCTCAGATATATTTTATGACATTAAAAGCTCCAGGAATGAGAAATATCAGCTGCATATCTACTCTTAGGAAGAAAAATGTATGAGAATTCACCAAGACATGAAAACATTATGAATAAGTTATGTGACAAGAAGATAACACTATTCAAACTACTTGTGATAAGTCTTTTACAAAGAAATATGATATTTAATTATCCACATCTAATACTTTAAATCACCATATTCCAAATAAACACTAGTTTAACTGCTTGTTTTATTTCCCTATACATTTGTAATTGACAGTAAGAGAGTTTTAAAAATTGTGACATTTTGCAAAAGTAACAGAGCAATAATACGTTCCATGACAATTGTATGATTATTATTGATAATTATGGCAATTTGGCACAGTCCTAACTTGCATGATCCTTTTGATAGTGCTGCATTACCCTTCAAAGATAGGGCTGCCTGTGTTTGATCATGTGAATACAACACAATTGTTTTTTCTGTTTTCTTCTTGATGGACATGTGGGTTGTTAACAGTGTTGCTGTAATCTTGCTTCTAACATATTTTAGTGAATAAATGTGTACATTTTCTTCATATATACTAGAAGGGGAATTGTCAGGATAGAAGATATATGAATTTTCAGATTTAGTAAAAATTGTCAGGTAAAAACCTTCGAAAGGGATTGTATTAACATTTACAAATTTAATATTTGTATTAGACCATATTCACATTCCGATAAAGACAAACCTGAGACTTGCCAATTTACAAAAGAAAGAGGTTTATTGGACTTACAATTCCACGTCGCTGGGGGCAGGGGCTTCACAATCATGGCAAAGGTGAAAGGCACATCTCACACAGTGGCAGACAAGAGAAGAGAGACTGTGCCTGGAACCTCCTCTTTTTAAAATCATCAGATCTCATGAGACTTACCTCACTATCATGAGAACAGAGCAGCATAGGAAAGACCTGCCCCCAGTTAATCAGTTACCCCACACTGGGTCCCTCCACAACACATGAAAATTCGAGATGAGATTTGGGTGGGGACACAGCCTAACCATATCAATATTATAAAAACATACTGACATATGATATTATAACTGTATATTAACATATAAACTTTTATTTATATAAGTTGACATTAATTCACCTTAATTCCAAAATTTGGCATTGTTAGTCATTTTTTTTTACCATTTAGTTGAATATATAGGAATATTTATTATTGCAGTTTAAATCTGCATTCACCTGAAGATTCAATACCATTTTCTTTGCCTTTTGACCATTTTTTTTCTATTTAGTTATCTTATTATTTATTTGTGAGACTTTTAAACTGTATTATAGTTATTTATATTATCTAACTCTTTTTATAATCTCTGAATTATTTTTTCTACCTCATTTCTTGCTTTCTCCCTTATCAAATGATACCCTTTGATGAATAGTTTTAAGTTTTTATGCACTCAACATTTTAATCTATTTTTGCCAAGTGATTTTTTGAGTTAATAAACTTTTTTTCACCCAGAGTAATAATGGTATTCTCTTGCTTTTATAGTAGAGGTATCAGAGTGGATTTTTTTTTAGATTTAAATCTACAATTCTTCTTGAAATAATGTTTGTATATGTGGTAATGTGATGGTAAAATGTATTTTTGTTTTGTTTTCATGTGGACATCCAATTTTTCCAGTAACATTTGTTCAAAAGATATCTTTCCCAACTCAAGTTTCTCTCCAGTTTTATTCCATCCTATGGTCCCTCCTCTCTTCACGCTATGACTACCCACACACTCTTTCTATACATCTTCTTTTTCATTGTCCTGTAAGGTTTTAGGCTTGCCTATTTTACTTAATCTGCAATAGAAGCCTCATGGTTAGGCAAAATAAGCTTAGTGAACATGCATTACTAAGTAAATGCTGTATACTTAGCAAAGCTTAATATTGTTTCTAGAAGCAGATCCTGGGATCTCAAACATTTAAGGACACATGGAGATGGGAGATCATTATTCTTACGTGGGGAAATAGGAGACATTTTTTAACAGATAGGGAGTGAGATGGGGCTGCAAAGTCAGGTAGAATTTTAACAGGTGGATAAGAAACCAGCAATTTCAGAAGAGTGAGTAACTTAAGTACAGGGAGAAGATGATAAAGCTGTTCATGGGAGAGAGAAGAAATGGATGTGACAAAACTGTGAGGGGATGTGCATTTTAGGTTGTGTATGTGAGTGTATGTGTGAGAGAGAATGTGTGTGTGCATATGAGTGCATGCGAGAGAGTGTGTGTGCATGTGTGTGTATATCTGTGTGATGTGTACGTTTGGGTTGAGGGCTAGGTTATAAACTAAGAGGACAACATATTACCAAGTTCTAAAATAAAGTAAACACGCTTTGGAGTGAATGCAAAAGTACATTGAGGTATGGGAAGAAAATGTTAGGTGTCTTGATCTAAATAGGACATTGAATGTTACTAGCATTTGATATTTGTTATACACACACACACACAAATTGTAGCTGCCTCATTCCTTTAACTGACTGAAAATTATGTTCATGATTCACATAACAAATTTGGTTTTGCTGAATATTTATGGTATTTTTAACTTTTTACCACCTGTATTAGGAATAGGCCTTATAGTTACTCTACATTGAAATATCTGTGACTAGCAAATTTGTCTAATCAAGCAAAGTGTTAGCAAGTCTTTGATTGTCAGATATTTCCTATGTACTCTGATGTCAGCTTTATGAATAAGAAAGTGATACTTCACTCCCTACTGGCTGGATCTGTCTCTCTGTTATTCAATTATTTTATATTCAGGCAGGAAGCTAGGGTTACTTATTAGCTACTTAAATTTCAGCATGTGATACATTGAGCAGATACATTGAGAAAGAGAAAGGAAGTGAAATTTTATGCTGAAAATGACATTTGGAAAATACAGCCCTGGTGGGGACTTGATCAGGTGGCTTCAGCCATGAGTAAAATGGGCCATTTAAGGGTTGACTTTGAAAAGTTAGTTGAGTTTATTGTTGCTTTATCACATAGGTAGGTATGTTTCTAACAGCCGAGTCTTAATGAATACAGAGAATTCAATGGAAAGTTTACCAAACAGATACCTGGCTTGATGCCTTTGTAAGTGGCCTTGTGTGGCTTATGTTCATGACACAATACAGGTAGGCCTGGAGGTGCAGGTGGGACAAAGACCACTAAAAGGGCATTATAAGTGATATAAAAAGCACACAAAAAGACGGATTTCTAGTTTAATTGAAGTCTCATGTCAAAAATGATACAAAATTTTAGTAATATTTTTTGAACTGTTATGTTTTTCAGCAAGGTCTTCAAAATAACTAAGTTCCACATGGGTTAAAGATGAAATTGTATCCTTGCATTATGAGTATTGTGTTCTATTTATTTATTTTTATATTACTACGTACATTTCTTTCTCTCTTTTTTTAAAGTATTTTTCTAAATTTAATTTTTACTTATTTTGTATTTTATTTTATTTTGTATTTTATTTTATTGAGACAGAGTCTGGCTTTGTCACCCAGGCTAGAGTGCAGTGGCACAATCTTGGCTAATGCAACCTCTGCCTCCCA
Organism: Cheracebus regulus; assembly: GCA_963574635.1. Lineage (NCBI taxonomy): Eukaryota > Metazoa > Chordata > Mammalia > Primates > Pitheciidae > Cheracebus > Cheracebus regulus. Next base: position 40,034 of record CAUYQU010098884.1, read on the forward strand.
AGTTCAAGCAATTCTCCTGCCTCAGCCTCCCTAGTAGCTGGGATTACAGGCGTGTGCCACCATGTCTGGCTAATTTTTTGTTTGTGTTTTTAGCAGAGATGGGGTTTTTCCATGTTGGCCAGGCTGGTCTTGAACTCCTCACCTCTTCTGATCCACCCACCTCGGCCTCCCAAACTGTTGGGATTACAGGAATGAGCCACTGTGCCCAGCCAATTTTTACTTACTTAAAAATTTTGTTAGTGCCATGTTTAGAAAGATGACAATGTGGCTACCCAAAGTCCTCTTATATGGCACTCAGATGGAAAGGAAGAAAGCAGAAGATCTTGTATTTGGGTTCATTTATGAGGTTTTACTATCTGTACTTTTTCTCTGCCATTATAATTTGTTTTATTTCATTACTATTACTGAATATATGTTTGCAACAGTGAGGTGGGATTTTGCCAAATATATCCAAACACTCTTAAGTACACCACTGATATACACATATATTTATACATACATCCTATATAATATGAATCATCATAGAAATCATATTGTACACTAACCTATTCCTTTTTGTTATATCTTAAAATTTTTAACAAAGCTGCTTTCTAAGTACCCTGGATGGTTGCCAGAGCATTCCTTGGTTGACTATTTGATAGCTCTAAGTTAAATGCTAAGCTGTGAATGCAGTAAGTGGTAAATTGATTTGATATTCCCAGATGGAGTTTTGCAATTGAGGTTGTTTAGTTCTGTTCTTCTCTATGAAATAATATAATTGAATTGATTCCTACAGAGCTTATATAGAGAGCTTCAAGTGTCATTCCTTCCACTGTAAGACTGAATAAGCAGCTGTCATTGGCTACCTGTATGAGCAAGTCTGTAGGACAAACTTGAATGCGTTAGCATCCTTACGCATTGTTCAAGTCATAGGGATCTTGTCATCACAATCAGATCAATCATTTTCTACTCTTTAGCTCATGATAGGCATCAGCTTTGTAATTAGTGCATATAACATATAATATTTTGGCTGCCAGAGTTAGAGCATCAGTTTGAATTAGGTTTAGACTTACTAAAACTCCACTGAAGCACATGGAAATAAATTTAACATTGGATAGATTCAATTTCAAGAAGGATGGAAATGCATCCTCAGATTAAAAACTTTATTTTATTGTGAGGACTCTTACCTCTCTCCTTGCCATGCCAAATGGAGCTTAATGAAGAACAGGATGACAATCCACAGGCCTCAGGAAGCTTTGTTTTTACATAACAAATTCCTAATCAGACAGAGAGAATACCTCAATGGGTAAAATTAAATAAAATTTGTACAGCTGTCTGTACATTTGTTCTTCACTAACAGTTGCTTCATGTTTACTTTTCAAAACATCAGTGACTATATCACATATTTTATTTATATTACATGACCCTTCTCAGTTATTTTATTATTTTTTTAAAATTTTACTTTAGGTTCTGGGGTGCATGTGCAGATCATGCAGAGTTATTGCATAGGTGCATACTACATCCGGCATTTCTCCCCATGTTATCCTTCCCCACCCTCCCCACCCCCCACTGCCCATCCCCTACCTCCCCCGCAACTACCCCCAGTGTGTGCTCCTCTCCCTGAGTCCATGTGTTCTCATTGTTCAACACTTGCCTATGAGTGAGAACATGCGGTATTGGGTTTTCTGTTCTTGTGTCAATTTGCTGAGAAAAATGGTTTCTAGATTAATCCAAGTCCTTACAAAGGACACAAACTCATCGCTTTTTAAGGCTGCATAGTATTCTATGGTGTATATGTGCCATATTTTCTTTGTCCAGTCTATCATTGATGGGCATTTGGGTTGGTTCCAGGTCTTTGCTATTGTACACAGTGCCACAATAAACATACATGTGTTTTTATAATAGAATGATTTATGGTCCTTTGGGT
>CAUYQU010098886.1:0-29938 GCA_963574635.1 Cheracebus regulus
GTGGCTCACGCCTATAATCTCAGCACTTTGGGAAGCTGAGGCTGGTGGATCACGAGGTCAGCAGATTGAGACCATCCTGGCTAACATGATGAAACCCCATCTCTACTAAAAATACAAAAAAATTAGCCAGGTGTGGTGGCAGGTGTCTGTAATCCCAGCTTCTCCGGAGGCTAAGGCAGGAGAATTGCTTGAAGTCGGGAGGCAGAAGTTGCAGTGAGCTGACATCGCACCACTGCACTCCAGGCTGGGCAACAAGAGCAAAACTCCATCTCAAAAAAAAGAAAAAACATCAAGATAAATAACATACTCTTGTGTAACAGTTGAAAGTCTTAACAGATTTTAAAAAATCAGTATTAATGTGAAGAAGTCTCAGTGTAATGGAAAATCCACTGGTTTAGGAATCAGATCACCTGGCTTCTAGTCCACCTCTGCAACTGTGAGATCTCAAGTAAACTACTGACTCCATCTGGGCCTCAGTTTCCTCCACTGTAAAGTGACAGGTGATTGGAGGATCTCCAGAATTACTTCTGGCTTTCATAGACTGTGCATCCTGGCAACCAGTTACCTCTTCTGAGATCACCTGGCCTGGTAGGAAGGAAAACACAAAAAAATGTATGGATAAACATAAGCATACCTCACTCTGGAACAGTGGCCGTAACTCTGCTCTCCACAGGACAAAGGAACCAGTAATAGTGCAGTGGAAATCTCATCTACTCCCCTCTTCAAGAACCAAGAGGCTGGTCTAACCTTCTTGAAATGCAACATAAAACACAAACAGACCACACTAGAGCCCAGCTCCAGGTTTTAACAGCACTCTGATGCTTGGCAGATTTCTCTGGGTTTGTTTTTCAGCCTGACACACTGCACCTCTCCATTCACTCTGCAGCATTCTCTAACTGGGATGTCGGAAGCCCATTAAGAAAAGAAGTGCAGGGTGTGGAGTAAGGGGAAGTTTGGAAGAAAGGCTGGGAAATGCTCCCTCACGGGAGGGGAAATCTGGCACCATCAATAAGTCTATAAAATTATTTTCTTCTGGGACTAAATACTCACACGTTGTACTATATTTATCACTCAGTGAGTCTCATTAATTGTCTTATTAAGAATTTCCACTTCCTATTGTTGACTTCTTTCAACCCATGACCTGTCATATTTCTTATATCTAGTATATTGAATTTCAACTATTAGCAGTCATTTATTAAAAACAAAACCACAGAAAACCAGGCAGACGCAACTTGATTAACAATAAGTCAGTGTTTTCCTCTTATACTTCTTTCAGGGCAGGGAAGTTGGAAAATTGCTAATGAGTCTTCTGTACCTTTTTAAGAGGTGCCTTAGAGTAATCCCACAATGAGGAGTTTCCTATATCAGGTAGAAATTAAATGCTTGGAAAGCTTCTATTTTCATAAAAGGTGGTGAACTTGCACATAATATTGGCTTCCTCTCAAGGCCCAATCTTGAAGTGAGGGGAAGCTGCCAGATCCTGAAAACTAAGAGAAAATCTGTAGAGATTTTTGTGGTGAAGGTGGGAAGACATGGTAAGGGTGCGTGTGGGAGAGGGCAAAGTGTCACAGACACTTTGGGTGTGATGAATAATTTTATGTCAGCTTGATTGGACCATGGATGCCCTGACATTTGATCAAACATTATCCTGGGTGTGTTTGTGAGCATGTTTCTGGATAAGGTTGGCATTTGAATTGGTAGACTGAGTAAAGCAGATTGCCTTCCCTAATGTGGGTGGGCCTCACCTAATCCATTGAAGGCTTGGCTAGAACAAAACGACCGAGTAAGGGGAAAATTCTTCTGCCCGACTGTTTGAGCAGGAAAGTCGGTCTTTTTCTACCTTTGGATTTGAACGAAAACATTGGTTCTTCCTGGGCTTTGAGCCTGCCAGCTTTCAGACTGGAACTTATGCCATCAGCTCTCCTGGTTCTCAGGTCTTTGGACTCAGACTAGAATGACACTTTGGATTTCCTGGGTCTTCAATTGCTGACTGCTGACCTGGGGACTTCTTGGCCAGCCTCCATAATCCTGTGAGCTAATTAGTCTCCTGTTGGTTTTGTTTCTTTGGAGAACCTTGACCAACACACTAGGGTTGTGCCTGGAAAGTGCTTGCCAGTTGGTTTCTTTCTTTCCTTCATATTTATTTGGGTGGATCACTGCCCACCACATGGACCCTATAGGACAGGAAAATAGTTGTGATTCTCAAAGGCAACAGAATAAGGTTGTAGATCCTGACTAGGATAGTAAATAGAGGCTTGCTGGACAGGCCACTCTGAACATTCCCCTACCAAAACCTTTTAACACTTCATTTTACCTCCTTTACTGGTTACTTACCTCTTTGCATGCTTTTTTTTGCAGTTGTTCTAGGGATTACACATACACCCCTAACTTATCATTTAGAGCTAATATTGCATGAAATATAAGAGCAATGTCTTGCTGATACTTTGAACTTAGAGATTACCACAGAGAAAGCCTCTGGAAAGAACAGTGCCCAAGTAGAGGTTCTGGGCCTTACTACCTACGTAGGAATTACAGCAGAATGCAACATCACCCTCAAGTGCCTAGAGGCATGCTCTTCTCTCAGCTCACTTCGAGTCTATGTAATCTAGGTGTTTGACTCTCCTCCAAGGTATGCACTAACAGTAAAGGTAGCTGATAAGCTTTCAGAAGGAAAAAAAAAAAAAGAGAATTCTGAGGAACACAAACATCGTGAAAGAAAGACCAAAAACGGAACAACATATACCAGAGGAAGCAGAGTTAATGGTCTGGGAAGAACAGGAATATAAATAAACGTAGTAAATATCTTCAAAGTTCTAATAAAGGATGTTGGAAACATGAAGCCGACATAAATTACGAATATGAGCCAAATGGAAATACAGGATAGGAGAAATATAATAGTTGAAATAAAGAGCTAAGTGGGCTGAATGAAAGTATTTTTTCTTCCTTTAATTTCTTTAAAATATGTGAGTGTTTAAAGCAAAAATTAGAGTAGTTTATTTGGAATTTATAATGTATTGAGATATAATATGTATGTAACAATAGCACAAAGGCTGGGAGTGTACAAATGGAATTATACTGTTGTAATGCTCTTATATTTCATCCAGTATTAGCTCTTAGTGATAAGCTAAGGATGCATATGCAATTCCTAAAACAAATTCTAAACAAAAAATGCAAAGAGGTAAAGCTAAGTAGCCAGTAGAGGAGGCAAAATGAAATGCTGAAAATTATTCAGCCAGTCGGGTGCAGTGGCTCATGCCTATAATCCCAACACTTTGGGAGGTCATATAAAACCCAGGTTTCTAGTTTATGAAACTGGAAAAAGAAGAGCAATTAAACCCAGAGTAAATATAAAGAGAAAAATGCTAAGGATAAGAGAAGAAATCAACCACATAGAAAATAGAAAAATAATAGAGACAATTAACAAAATCAAAAATCGGTTATTTTGAAAGATTAATAAAGTAAAACATACGTCCAGAAAAGACTTTACAAGAATGTTTATAGCAACTTTATTCATAATAGACAATGACTGGAAACAAATGTCTATGAATAGAAGAATAGATAGATCAATGTGGTATAGTCACACAATGGTATACTATTGAACAATACAAAGGAAAGAACTGTTAGGCACACAATGACATGGATCAATCTCTCAGACATGCTGAGCAAGAGAGGCAAAACAGAAACGAGTAGATACTTTACGATTCCATTTATATGAGGCCAAGAATAGGCAAACAGACACAGATCTACGGTGAAAAAAATAAAGTAAGAGACATGGCTGCTAGTGGTGGGAAGGTGGTTGACAAAAGAACTTTCTGGGATCATGGAAATGTTTTATAACTTGGTAGCTGTGTAGTTGGATGGGTGAATTCATTTACTGCTACTCATCAAATTGCACACTTAAGAGCTGTGCGTTTCACTTCTGAAAACTGTATATAAAAAAGAACTGTAAGCAAACATTAAAGTTAGCTATAAAGTTTGCTTATTGAAGTAGTAATGGTTAGCAAAAGAGTAAAAATATTGAGGATCATGAGAGCCAGATTTCCCATTGTTGGAGTTACAAATACAGCAAGAAGGAAGAGTAGAATGTACCTTGTGTTGCTGAATTGAGATTAGAGGTATTAGTCTGAACATCCTTATGATAAAATACATGATATATTATACATATTTCCTAGCCACTGTCCTCTGAGAAGACCTAAAAGCCATGACACATTGACGGCAATGATTCTATCTGATGCCCAGATCTTGGTTTCTAAATACCACCTTCCATTAAAACAAATCAAGTTCTTTGTAGAAAAGGCTGATTCCAGGGCTGAGGCAAAAGTCAGCAATGAGCCTAGAACATCTTGTTCATGCCAGAAAGTCAGGAAGTGCTCATTCAGTAATGAGGGTATGTTAAAACCATATTGGAGACAGTCTGAAGTGACTGTCACTGGCCAAATCTATTATAATTTTATAATTGAGTAGTAATAAATTAAACTCATTCAGCAAAATGAAAATCCATCAATTCATATTGATTTTATTAGTCAATGAATAAATAAATAAATATGGGTAAAGAACAAGCTCTTCCTTACAATGGAAGGAATGATGGAGTTAGAAAGTAATCAATGGGTGCTAAAACTAAAAAGTGAAAATTTAGGGAAGAAAAGAATATTTACATTGTCTCAAAGGATCTTGCAAAATATTACTTATTAGTTACAAAGGTGAAAATACTACCCTTACAGTGGAGAAATATGGCAATTGTCACCTTACATCAAGAAACTTTAGACAAACCCAAATTGAAGAATATTCTACAAAATAACTGATCTGTCCTCTTCAGAAGAGTCAAGGTTAAGAAAAAAGGCTGAGAAACTGTTCCAAATTAAAGGAGGTTAAAGAGATAAGCCAACACTGTACAGTGTATGATCCTGGACTGGATACTGGTTTGGGAGAGCAGAATAGCTCTGTGTCCAGTGGGGGGCAAATGGTACCATTTGAATATGCAATGTAGATTACATAACAGTATCGTATTATGTCAGTGTTAAGTATCCTGATTTTGATAATGAAACTGTGATATATGAAATAATGTTTGTGTTTTTAAGGAAATAAACACTGAAATATTTAGGAACAAATGGGCTGATATCTCCAGCTTACTCTGATTAAAAATGCATACATATATATAGATATAAATAGAAAATAATGAAGCAAATGGAACAAAATATTAAATGATTAATAAATCTGGGTAAAAAGTATATGGGCATTTCTTGCACTATTTTCTTTCAACTTTTCTTTAAATTTGAAATTGTATCAAAATTATAAGTCACCAACAAAATCCATGGGGAAAGGATTGTTTAGCAGAGGCAATTGAAATAGTGAGGAGTTGGCCTGGTGCAGTGGCTCACACCTGTAATCCCAGCACTTTGGGAGGCTGAGGTGGGCAGATCATGAGGTCAGAAATTCGAGACCAGCCTGCAACATGATGAAACCCCATCTCTACTAAAAAAAAAAAAAAATTATCCAGGTGTGGTGGTGCATGCCTGTAATCCCAGCTACTCGGGAGGTTGAAGCAGGAGAATCGCTTGAACCCAGGAGGCAGAGGTTGCAGTGAGCTGAGATCATGCCATTGCACTCCAGTCTGGAAAACAAGAGCAAAACTCCATCTAAAAAAAAAAAAAAAAAAAAAAAAGAAAAGAAAAGAAATAGTGAAGAGTTAAAGGCAACCATAAATCTCTTCCCAAAGAACAGGTAGTTATAAGATGTCAGAAACAAATAATGGAATACAATGCAGGAGTCAGAATTTTTAAATTATCTATCAATCAGTCAGTCATCTATCTTATTTATCAATCAATCTATAAAAGACAACATGACTAAATCTCAAAAATATCTTTTTGCATGAAAAAGTAATGAATAGAATGAGATACACAGATAAATACTATTTGTGTAAATTAAATGCATATATACAATAATATGATATTTACAAGTATGCACCTAACTAAGAACATAAATTAGATACCCAGGAGTGAGTGCTTATGGGATAGAAACAAAAGAAAGGCTGGAAGAATAAAAGTAGAAAATAATAAAGTAAAGTAACATAAGAAAGGAGCCTTGCCAGGGATGATGATGATATGACATGGACTGGAAAATATGATTAAATACTTGCCACTGGTGTCCCAAAAATAGGAGTTGATGAAAGAAAGGAAACATAATGTGGAGTCCCTTTCAAGATGCCCCTTAGACTCAGGTTTTTATGTGACCTATTCATAAAGCACAAACATGCCTGTGCACTAGGCACCTTGCTAGATGCTGGGAAAATAGTTTGAACAAAATAGGAACTAGGAACATCCTCTGTCCTCACCTTATAGTCCAGGAATCTAACCCCAATGAATGAGTGTTAGTATGTCATTGGAGAAGGCCAAGGATAGTATCTGAGATGACGAAAGTCCAGAATAAATACTTTTTGCTGAGTTTGCACAATATTAATTCTGCTTCTGTGAACGAATCACAGGAAGCCACTTTACCATTCCCCTTCAATTTATGCCTCCTTGCCGTTTGGAGAATTTCCTTTAATTCTCGTTCTCTGTAATGTATTAGCAATTTTGTTTTGACTAACTCGACCTGTCAAACTAGCCCTGTGTACTGTTAAAAGTAATCCTCATAATTGTGAAGTCAGTCCATACCATTCACTGCTCCCTTTTTACTGTCCTTTTCTGTAGTACCTGGTGGATATGTCAGGCCCTGCCTACAAAAAATGTATGCTCTTTCTACTTCCCTCAGGCCTATCATAATACTTCGCATTCATTACACTCTCAGTTATATCTTGTTAAGATTTGTAAAACTGCTTAACAATTTTTTTCTTCTAGAGTACAATCAGTGCCATTGTACTCTAGAAGAAAAAAATTGTTAAGCAGTTTTACAAATCTTAACATGAATTACTGTATGTTTTTTTCAGTCATCAGCAGGTCAGGATCCAACTAATGAGAAATATATTTTCCCACAGATGGTCTAGGACGCAAACCACATTGTTCGTACTTTTGAAAAACATAAAGAAACAATAAAAATAAGATATTGTGAGAGCTTTGAAGTGCACAGGGCACAATGGCAGGTTCCTTTGTTGAGAAGCGGATTTTCCTAATGCCACTCAGCTAGATTCTTATCAAACATTTCTGAGCAGGAGACAATGAAAATGACCCAGCATGAGTAAAAGAACAGATGAGAAATGTGCTGTGATAAAGGCTGAAAAGGAGGCAGGCAAGTGCCTGAGTCCTCATTGAAAACAAATAGCCCGAGGTGGGGAGAGAGGCTGCGCTTTATCTTTGGCATTCTTTTTATAGCTCTGATCCGGAATTGTTTTCCCTTGAAAATGAATGGAGTGCCAGGGAGAGCTGCTTGATCTTATTCTCTGGCCTTTTCATTGCACTGTGCGGCCATTTTAATGAGTTATTTCTCACAGTCGCCCTACTAGGCAGGTCATCATCAATATCCTTGGTTTCCAGGCACAGCCTAAGTGAGGCAAGGGCTGAGGGGTGATTCAGTAATGGGCCTTAATTATGTGAGGGTCATGTGGCTGAGGATGGGGAGCAGCTGTTTCGGGGAGTCTTTCCTGAGTTCAGAAGAGAAGGTATGAGCAGAGCTGGGGCAGGGGCAATGTTAGAGTAAAAGGAGTTCTGGACTCGGAGACTATTCCCTGCCCTATCATGGAGGTTTCTGAGAACAGGAATCTGGCTTCTGCCTCTTGGTTTGTACCACCAAAGCATCTACTAGATACTATAGATGTACATCTTCCAGAAAATAAATGCTCAGTTGGTCAATTGATGAATGATACGAACAACTCTTTATGTAGGGCTATTTCAGCCAAAGCTAGGGACAGATTGATCTGGTCCGACTTGATTTACCAAGAAGAAAAGAGCAAATGATCCTATGCGATCACTGCCATTTCTTGGGGTACATAAGTAGCACCTATCTGCCATTATCTCTGATTTAATTCAAAATTCAGTCAAGTTAATGCTTTTGATCATCTACTACATGGAAGTTGATGGACAAGGCTCTGGGTGGATTGTAGAAATAAATCAATTAAGGTTCCAGCCTCATAAAGTGAAAGGTAGAATGGGAGAGAAAGAAATGCATACAACTTCTTACGATACATGTATCTGAGACTATGGGAAGTGCTACCTTAGAAATCCAGTCAGTTCATGAGACTACGGAAGGGGTAGTGAAGAATTCCAGTTCAGGAATTGGGAGTGAAGGGATAATAACAACACAAATCAACATCACTGTGTGCCATGCAGATAAGGGGGTTACTTGAATTATTTTATTTAATACTTACAACTGTACACATAAAGTACGAATGCGATCTTCGTTTTATTCATGATCATATGGAAGCAGAGAGCAGTTAAGTAACATACTAGCATGCACCAGAGGCAGAATTGAACTAAAAGGGTCCGATAGCACTTATGCTAAGTTTTAAAGAAAATTTATGGATTTAGCACATGTTATATTCCAGTCTCTGGGTTAGGTGTTTCATATAGATTATTTATTTACCTCTATAAATAAGTCTAAAAATTATATTATCATCTTCTTTTGACACATCTGAGATTCAAAGAGCTTAAATGACTTGACCAAGTTACATGGCTAATACCAAAACGCACTTGCTTCCCTGCCCAGACTCGTGTGGCCTCATACTGTGTCATGTCTATTCTCCACAAGGCTACCTCAAGTAGAAAATAGCCAATGCTTCCTCAGGACCTCAGGAACTGTGGGCGGCCAGCCACATCCAGCTGAAGGCAATTGAGAGATCTCAGGCACGGTCTCTGAAAAGCCTTCAGCCCCCTGTAGGTTCAAGCCCATGGATAAACTGCCATCTGGAGTCCAGCAGCAGTGGCAGACTCAGGCAGAGCTTTCAGCCCTTCAGAACTGGTCAAGTTGTCCACACGGTGGTTGTATTAGTCAGCTATTGCAGTGTAACAAATTACAGCAAGTTTAGTGGTATAAAACAACATATATTACTATATCATGGTTTCAGCATTCAAGCATCTGGGCATGGCTTAACTAGGTCCTCTGCTCAGAGTCTCACAAGGCACAAAGTGTTGACCAGCTGCATTCTCATCTGGAGCTTGGGCTCCACTTCTAAGCTCACATAAGGTGCTGGCAGAATTCAGTTCCTCCCAATGGTAGGACTGAGGTCCTCAACTCCTAGATGCCGCCTCCCTCCAGAGGCAGTTGACAACATGGCTGTTTGCTTTTTAAAAGCCCGCAGGAGAGCGTCTGTTATGGACTGAATGTTTGTGTTCTCCCCCAACTCTGTATGTTGAAATCCTAACCCCCAATGTAATTGTATTCAGAGATGGGGCCTTTGAGGGTTTATTAGGCCAGGAGGATAGAGCCCTCATTAACGAGATTAGTGCCTCTATAAAAGGGACTCCAGAGAGCTCTTTAGTTCTCTTTCTGCCATTTGAGAAGGCAGCTGTCTACAAAACAGGAAGAGAGCCCTCACCAGAACCTAACCATGCCAGCAGTCTGACTTTGGACTTCCATCCTCTAGTACTGTGAGAAGTAAGTTTCTGTTGTTTAAAAGCCACTCTGTCTGTGGTACTTTGCTATAGCAGCTCCAAGGGTCTAAGGCAGTGCCTCTTTCCTTTAAGGACTTTCATTTGATTAAGTCAAACCCTTGCAAGATAACTTCTTTTTTGGTTCATTCAAAATCAACTGATTTGGGACCTCAATTACATCTGCAAAATCTCTTCGTTTTTGCTATATAAGGTAGACTAATCACAGGAATGATATCCTACTCTATTCACAAGACTTGCTCACACTCGTGGGAAGGGAAAATATACAGCAAGTACACCATGGAGCAAGAATTTGAGGATCATCTTAGGATTCCACCTGCCATGGGGCAAGAATTTGAGGATCGTCTTAGAATTCTGCCTGCCATGTGAAACTCATTCCTAGCATTGTGGATGCTTTGGTCTCCTTCAGGTTAAAACAGGACCTCGTTATCTAGGCAAAGCCAGAGAAGAGTCTACTATATATGAGCCACATGCATTTTGGAATTGCCTGTCTCCATTTCTTCTTGTACAGGGGTCACACACCATCCATCAGTGATTTTTGGCCATGGGTCAGTGTTTCTGATGAAAGATTTCATGGGAAAAAGGTGACATTTATGTCTAAAGTTGATTTGGTAGTTAGCTTTGGTGATTATCTTTTAATTATCTCTGCTTCCTGTCTCCCCCATTGTTGTTCGATCAAGACGTAGTTGTGCATATTATTTATTGAAAGAGCTAAAGGGGGAAAAGGCCAAGGCTAAAGCCTAATAACTAAGAAGAAACAAGTCAGAAACCATCTAAATGTCAATTGATGGAATTAGCTTCTTGACTTGATTATATCTTTAAACAGTCTTGGGAAACATTTTAATTCAACGAAGGAACTCTTATAAATACAATTTAATTGCTTTTTCGAGAATTGTCTATTGAGACCCCACCTTAGGTTTTGTTTTGTCTTGTTCTGTTTACCATTTTCTTGCATGCACACTTAGCCCCAAAGGGGTTGGACAATAAAATAAGGCTAGGCCTGCAACATTAAGCACATTTGTAAGAAAGCAATTTAGGGAAAGCAATTTTCAGTCTCATTCAAAAGTGCCAACATTTCAATATTCCTAGACATTTCATGCAGTAGCAATGCCAAAACAGACAACTTTTGCTCTATAGTCAACTCTGATGGTGAGCCAGCTGTTTTTTAATCAAGAAGCCAAAGCCCAAAACTCCCACCACAACTCTGATCAAAATCTGATCCTTAGAATGTTATTAAGACAGAAGATGAGTTTTTTTTCCTACCATCCTCCACTGCTTTATTGATTAACTCTGCTCAGAACACAACCAGCTCACAAAGACTCAGCTCCTAAAATTAGGTTAGAAAGGTTTTTACTAGAAAGAAGGGCAGAGGGATTTTTGTTGACTTGACATCTGGTGCCCAGACTGGGACCACTGTGAGCCTGGAATATTCTTTCGGTCTTCCTGTCCTCATTATCCACCCATTTAAAACAGCCTCAAACTTGAAAGTCCTGATGACTTCAAATATCTTCCTGGGTCTGTAATGAAGATGCTTATAAATATTACAAAAGATTTATCACTTTAGCTTGAAATTCTCTGATACCAGCAGGGAGTTTTTAAACACAACTGGCAACAAGAAGCATATGGTCAGAGATTCAAGTTACTGCTTTCTTTCTTTTTTTTTTTAATTGTTGTCTGCCAAGGACAATATATTTTTTTCCCTTCTTCAAAATAAACATTGTGCAGGAATGTGCCTCAGCAAATGGCTGGAGCTCTATTATATTTCATACAGCTTTCTAAACAATTTTCAACCCTGGGCTGGCCTGGTGTCAAACAGAAGGCAACCAACAATAGCAAAATCCCATTAAAGCCAAGAAGGTTCCTTCCTGAGGTGAGCCTGGCCAGAAATAGTCATCTTGGCTCATTCTCCAGTTTGGCACCAGGGACTAATAATGCACGGTCTCCTAATGGAAATTATCTAATTTCATCCAAGAGCTCCTCCAGAGAGAGCCGGGCTGACGCACTAACAGTCAATATAACAACATTCTTCTTGAAGTGCTGAACAATAGGCCTTTGGAGAGACTGTGATAAACCACGTCAGACTCCGGACAAACACGAGTGTAAAAATAGGCATCAGAGGCATTGACACAGCCACCTAATTTCTCAGGAGGGAGGCCCACAGAGGAGGGGTTGTTCAGAATGCTTGTTGAGAATACTTCATTAGAATTTGTGGGAGAAGGATAGTGAAGAGAGAAAGAGAAGAGATGGGGAGAGAGATTAAAAGAAAACTGAATAAGATCAAGAATGGGGAAAAAATAAGAAAATGATAAATGAAATAGAGGAGTTAATTCTTCATCTGTGGTACAACTGTCCATGGTTAGCTAATAAAAATCAAACTTTGGGTGTGATTCCCATTAACATCATGGAGTTGTTTTCCAAATGCTATGTGCAAAGAATAGTCAGCAGGAAATAATGCTTTATTTAAGTTATATATATACATATATAAAACTCACATCTGTATATAGGAGTTCTGTGAATTTACCACTTTTCTAAGACCAATAGCATCATCCTGAGGCATACATTTGGTTTTATGTTTCCTCATGCTTTATTTGTTTTCTGAATATTTTTAGCCTCTAAATTTTAAGTTTTCAAGAGTAGGAACTGGTTTGTGTCTATAATGATTACCCATATTAAGACATTAAGTATCAGTCCAAACTGTTGATTGGTCGATTGATTTGTTGAGCCTAACAGTCTTGAAATATCAGAAAGTCTCTCAAGAGTGGGTATTTCAAGAAACAAATTTCTTCAAAATGGGTAATTTCAGGGCCCCAAATCCATGTCAACACTTCCCTGATTCCACACCCACTATCCTCTTTCTTCTTTCCTTCACCACTAACAAGCTAGAAAATGGCCCAGATTCTGGAATACAGAATGACTTCCCTAGACCACAGGGCCTAAGCTAGACAGACCACAAGACATTCTCCTTGGGCCCAACATGTGAATTTGCAACTCTAGGCTGATGCGAGAGAATGTATTCTAACTGCATTCATACCACTGGAATAATATTCACAGTCTGAATCAAGATGGTGGCTCAGGCACATGTCTGCTTTCCCTGCCCAAATCCCAATCTCGATATTTATTCAACGTGTGGATAACACTTGGGTCTGGGGAGGGAAATTTTGTGATTGGGGAATACCAGAGTGAAAAGGCAACTTCTTTAAATATGATTTTACATTTTCAAGATTGAACTCTGTGACTATAACACAATTCAAAAATTTAAAATGTTTACATAAGCTAGTATTAGAGTATTAATATAAAAGAAAATGGAATTTAAGGTCAAATGCATAAAAGGAAAAATGAGATATATTTATATTGATTAAAAGTATAGTTCACTAAGAAGTCACTTAACTTCATGAATCTAACAACTTCAAAATATACAAAACTGATAGAAATATAAGGAGAATCTAATGATATATAAAAAATAAGACTAAATACACAAAAAGAAGGTATTATATAGTAATAGCATTTGCATAACATACACATAGATATATGTAAAACTTGGTTTTCAACGGAGATAACAAATTAAAAAAAAAAACAGAAATTTACAAAATCAGTTTATATGTTGAGCCACAGAGAAAGTATCAAAAATTCTAAAGTAAATGGAGTCATACGAGTTGCATGCTCCAAGTGCAATTCAATAAAAATGGAAATTAACAAAAGTGTTAGCCACATAAACACACACATATAAATCTGTCCACTTGGAAGTATAAAATATCCCTCTACGTTCTTGGGTATAAAAGCAAAGCAAAACTATTTAGAAATAAATTATGAGAACTCTTAACAAATAGGACATAGTCAAAACAATACTCAGAAGAAATTTTGTAGTTTTAAAATGCATTTTTCTTAGAAAATAAAGGATTGAAAAATAAAGCAGTCAACTTAGGAATAATAACAATAGCAAACAAAATTAATAAAAGAAGAAAATAAAATAGAAAATATTAATGTGCACATGTTAAACCATTTTAAAAGGCAAAAATATTGTGTGTCCTTGCGATTTCTTTTGTAGACTACATTATACTGGATAGATGTTGTCAAATATTTATTTAAATAAAGTATTGGCCATGTGTGGTGGCTCACACCTGTAATTCCAGTGCTTTGGGAGACCAAGGTGGGTGGATCTCCTTAGGTCAAGAGTTCGAGACCAGCCTGGCCAACATGGTGAAACCCCGTCTCTACTAAAAATACGAAACTTAGCCCGATATGGTGGTGCATGCCTATAATCCCAGCTACTCGGGAGGGTGAGGCAGGAAAATCACCGGAACCCGGCAGTCAGAGACTGCAGTGAGTTGAGATTGTGTAACTACACTCCAACCTGGGCGACATAATGAGAATTCATCTCAAAAATTAGAAAATAATAATAAGAATAAAAATAAGAAAGTATCTGTAAAGATGATTTCTGGTATGTTTGCATAAAATAATAGCTAGGATTAAATGACAACACAAGTAAAGGATTTGATGCAGTGCTTGTACTGGAATAATACTGTTTAGCTGCTATTATTACCATTACATTTTTTTGTGACAGGGAAATCACAAAAATAGTTCACTTTAGTGTTAACATTTAAAAAAAATGTTTACTGGAATGAAATCTGCTTTCATATTATCTTCCTCTCATTTGTTTCATTAATGGTCACCTTATTCCTTGTTTTCAACCATTAATCAAACTCTCTTCATCCCCTCCTTACTCACTACCCTTCCTAGCCTCTGGTAACCATGAATTTGCTCTCTATCTTTATGAAATTCACTGTTTTAGCTCCCACATATGAATGAGAACATGTGATATTTGTCTTTCTGTCCTTGACTTATTTCATTCACATAATGACCTTCAGTTCCATCTATGTTGCTGCAAATAACAGAATTTCATTCTTTTTATGGCTGAATAGCATTCCACTGCTTATATATACCACATTTTCTTTATCCATTGATGGGGAGTGACTTAGATTATTCCATATTTTTGTTATTGTGAATAATGCTGCAATAGACATAGGAGTGCAAACATCTCTTCAATCTACTGATTTCCTTTCTTTTAGATATATACCCAGTAGTAGAATTGCTGTATCATATAGTAGTTCTATTTTTAGTTTTTTGAAGGAACTCCAGTATAACAATTGTTATACTGGCTGTATTAATTTACATTCCCAAACACAGTGTACAAGAGTTCCCATTTCTCCACTTCCTTGTTAGCATTCATTATTCCTCATATTTTTGATAAAATCAATTTTAACTGGGGTGAAATGATATCATGTTGTGGTTTTGGTTTGCATTTCTCTGATAATTAGTGACGTTGAGCATTTTTTCATATACCTGTTGGCCACTTGTATATTTTCTTTTGAGATATTTGTATATAGGTATTTTATCCATTTAAAAATTGGATTATTTGGTTTTTTGCTATTGTGTAGTTTGAGGTTTTATATATTCTAGCTATTCCTCCCTTGTCAGATGAATAGTTTGCAAAGATTTTCTCTCCTTCTGTGGATTATGTCTTCATTTTGTTGATGATTTCCTTTGCTGTGCAGAAGCTTTTTAGCTTGATAATCCTATTTGCTGATTTTTGCTTGAGCTGCCTGTGCTTTTGAGGTCTTATACAAATAATCTTTGCCCAGACCAATGCCCTGGAATATTTCCCCAATAGTTTCTTCTAATAGTTTTATAGTTTCAGGTCTTATATTTAAGTAGTTAATTTATTTCGTTTGAATTTTGTATACGGGAAGAGATAGGGATCTAGTCTTTTTCTTCTGCATATGGTTATTCAGTTTTCCCAGTGTCATATATTGAAGAAACTGTCCTTGCCTCATTGCATGTTCTGGGTGCCTTTGTTGAAAATGTGTTGGTTATAAATGTGTGAATTTATATCTAGG
The DNA here is from genome assembly GCA_963574635.1 of Cheracebus regulus. NCBI lineage: Eukaryota > Metazoa > Chordata > Mammalia > Primates > Pitheciidae > Cheracebus > Cheracebus regulus. The sequence goes on from CAUYQU010098886.1 coordinate 15,434, forward strand.
TTCTTTATTCTGTTCTGTTGGTCTACATATCTGTTTTTATGGCAATACCATTATAATTTGCTTACTATAGCATTGTAGTATATTTTGAAATCAGGTAGTGTCATGCTTCCAGCTTTCTTTTTTTTCACTCAGGATTGCTTTGGGTATTGGGGGTCTTCTGTGGTTCCTTATGAATTTTAGGATTCTTTTTTCTATTTTTGTAATGTCATTGGTATTTTGATAGGATTGCATTGAATTGGTAAATCGCTTTGAGTGGAATAGTCATTTTAACAATATTAATTCTTCCAAACCTTGAACTGGAATGTCTTTCCATTTTTGCATTTCCTTTTCAATTTCTTTCTTCAGAATTTTATAGTTTTTCTTGTGGAGATCTTTACTTTTTTGTTTAGATTGAGTCCTAAGTATTTTATATTTTTGTAGCTATTGTAAATGGGATTACTTTCTTGATTTCTGGGGTATATAAGTGCTGCTGATTTTTGTATATTGATTTTTTATCCTGCAACTTTACTGAATTTGCTTATCAGTTCTAATCGATTTTTTTTTTTTTTTGGTGGAGTCTTTAGGATTTTCTAAGTATAAGGTCATGTCAACTGCAAACAAGGCTAATGTGACTTCTTCCTCTCAATGTAAATACCCTTTATTTTTCTCTTTTGCCTAATTGCTCTGGCCAGGATTTCCAGTACTACATTGAATAAAAGTGGTGAAAGTTGGCATCCTTGTCTTGTTGCAGATCTTAGAGGAAAGGATTTTAATTTTTCCCTGTTCAGTGTGATCAGTTAGCTGTGGATTTGTCAATGTGACCTTCATTATTTTGAGATACGTTCCTTCTATACCCAGTTTGTGGGATTTTTTTTCTCATAAAATGATGCTGAATTTTATTAAATATTTTTTCAACATCTATTGAAATGACTATATGGTTTTTGTTCTTGGTTCTGTTAATGTGATGTATCATATTTATTGGTTTGCATATGTAGAACCATTCTTGTATCCCTGGGATGAATCCCACTTGATCGTGGTGAATGATCTTTTTGATGAATGGCTGAATTCAGTTTGCTAGTTTTTGTTGAGAATTTTTGCATCTATATTTATCAGTGATACTAGTCTGCAGTTTTTTTTCTTTTTGTGTCCTTGTCTGAATTTAGTACCATTTTAGTATCAGGGTAATGCTGGCCTCACAGAATGAGTTTAGATGAGTTCCCTCCTCTTTACATTTTTTGAAGAATTTGAATAGAATTGGTATTAGTTCTTCTTTGAATGTTTGATTGAATTCAGTAGTAAAGCCATCAGCTTATGGCTTTTTTTTAAATGATTTTTTTTTTTAGTAGAGGCAAGTCCTTGCTGTTTCACCCAGGTGGAGTACAGTGGTGTGATTATAGCTCACTGCAGCCTTGAATTCCTTGGCTCAAGTGATGCTCCTGCCTCAGCTTCCCAAGTAGCTAGGACTACAGGACTGTACCACCACACCCAGCTAATTTTTATTTTTTTATTTTTTGTAGAGATGGGTTTTTGCTATGTTGTGCATGCTGGTCTTGAACTCTTGACCTTAAAAGATCCTCCTGCCTTGGCCTCCCAAAGTGCTGGGATTACATGCATGAGCCACCATGCCTAGCCTGGGCTTTTCTTTGATGGAAGATTTTTTATTAAGGCTTTGATCTCATTACTTGTTATTACTTTGCTGAGGTCTTCTGTTTCTTTATGGTTCAATCTTAGTAGGTTTTATGTGTTCAGGAATTTATCTAGTTCATCTAGATTTTTCAATTTATTGCTGTATGGTTATTCATAATAATCTATAATGATCTTTGTATTTCTGTGTTCTCAGCATAATGTCTCCTTTTTCATTTACGATTTTATTTATTTGGGTCTTTTCTTTTTTCTTAGTCTAGTTAAAGGTTTGTCATTTTTATCTTTAAAAAAATAGACTTTCAATTTTGTTTATCTTCTGTATTTTTTAGTCTCGATTTCATTTATTTCTACTCTGATCTTCAGAATTTTTTCTCTTCTACTATTCTTGAGTTTGGTTTGCTCTTGCTTTTCTAGTTCTTTGGGGTGCATTGTTAGGTTATTTATTTGAAGTCCTTTTGCTTTTATGACATAGGCTTCTATTGCTATAAACTTCCTTCTTACTATTGCTTTTGCTGCATCCCATATTTTGATATGTTGTATGTCCATTTTCATTGTTTCAAGAAATTTTAAAATTTCTTAATTGACCCTTTTGTTGTTCAAGAGCACATTGTTTAATTTTTATGTGTTTGTGTATTTTCTGAGGTTCCTTTTATTATTGATTTCTAGTTTTATTTCATTGAGATAAGAAAAAATACTTGATATGATTTCTACTTTTTTGAATTTGTTAACACTTTTTTTGTAGCCTAAGATAACATCTATTCTTCAGGATGTCCCCTATGCTGATGAAAAGAAGGTGTATCCTGCATTCACTGGTTTAAATTATCTGTTATTGTCAGTTAGCTTATTTGGTCTAGTGTGTAGTTTAATATGTCCATTGCTGAGAGTGGGTTGTTGAAGTCATCTACTATTACTGCATTGAAATCTATCTCTCCCTTTAGATCTATTAATGTTTGCTTTATATACTGGGAGCTCTAATGTTGGGTGCATGGATATATTCTCTTGCTGAATTGTCTCTTTTATCATATATAGTGGCCTTCTTTGTCTCTTGGACTGGTAGTCTGTTTTGCTTGATGTAAGTATATCTGTTCCTGTTCTGTTTGGGTGTCCAGTAGCATACAGTATCTTTTTTCACTCCTTCACTTTCAGTCTATGTGTATCATTATATATGAAGTAGGTTCTGGTAGGTAGCACATATTTGGGTCATGTCTCTTTATCCATTTATCCACTTTATGACTTTTAATTGGCAAATTGAGTCTATTTAGTTCAGTATTTTTCTTAGTAAGTAAGAACTTACTAGTAACATTTTGTTGCCTGTTTTCTGGTTGTTTTGAAACTCTTCTCTTTCTTATTGTCTTTCTTATTGGTCGTTTTCTCTTGTAGTATATTTTAATTTGTTGCTTTTTGTAAGAAGTTAATCTATTATAGGTTTTTCACATTGTGGTTATTGTGAGGCTTACAAAAATCATCTTATAGACATAACAAGTTATTTTAAAGAGATGACAACTTAGATTACAAAGAAAAGAATAGAAACAAACAAATCAAGAAAAATGAAAAAACTCTCTAACGCATTAACTGCCAATATGGGGACCCCCACATTTTGACTTTATTTTATCTCAGTTTACATATTCTTATGTTGCTTATCTCTTAACAGGTTGCTGTAGATATTATTGTTTTTGATATATTTGTCTTTGGGCTTCATACTAGAGCTATGAAGAGTGGATTGCACACCAAATTACAGTATTAGAGGATACTGGGTTTGTCTGTGTACTTAATTTTACCAGTGGATTTTATACCTTCAAATGTTTTCTTTTTGGACTTTAGTGGTTTTTTTTTTTTTTCAGCGTGTTTGCAGAGCTCCCTTCACCCTTCCTTTCTTTCTTTCTTTCTTTCTTTCTTTCTTTCTTTCTTTCTTTCTTTCTTTCTTTCTTTCTTTCTTTCTTTTTCTTTCTTTCTTTCTTTTTCTTTCTTTTTTCTCTTTCTTTCTTTCTTTTTCTCTTCCTTCCTTCTTTCTTTCTTTCCTTCCTTCCTTCCCTGCCTCCCTCACTCCCTCCCTCTTTCATTCCATCCTTCCTTCCTTTCCTCCCCTCCTTCCCTCCCTCCTTCTTCAGTCCTTCCTCTTTCTTTCTTTCTTTCTTTGATCTTTCTTTCTTTTTCCTTCCTTCCTTTTCTTTCTTTCTTCTTCCTTTCTTCCTTTCTTTTCTTTCTTTCTCTTTTTTATTCTTTCTTTTTTTCTGTCTTTCTTTTTTCTTTCTTTCTTTCAACAGAGTCTTGCTCTGTCACCAGGCTGGAGTGTAGTGACACAATCTCCGCTCACTGCAATCTCCACCTTCTGGGGTCAAGTGATTCTCTTGCCTCAGCCTCATGAGTAGCTGGGACTACAGGTGTGCACCACCACACCCGGCTAATTTTTGTATTTTTAGTAGAGACAGGGTTTCACTGTGTTGGCCAGGATGGTCTTGATCTCTTGACCTCATGATCTGCCCACCTTGGCCTCCCAAAGTGCTGATATTACAGATGTGAGCCATTGTGCCTGGCCTTCCTTTATGATTTCTTATAAAATGAGTTTGTTGATTGTGAATTCCTTCCATTTTGTTTGTGTGAGAAAGACTTTTATTTTTCCTTCATATATGAAAGTTATGTTTGCTGGATACAATAGTTTTGGATGCCAGTATTTTTCTTTGAGCACTCTGAACATAGGTTATTTCCTCCTGGCCTATATGGTTTCCATTGAGAAGTCTGTTGCCTGAGGAATTGAAGATTCTTTATATGTTATTTGTTTCTTTGAGCTTGCTATTTTTAGGATTTTCTTTTTGACCTTGACAGTTTGATTATGATGTAGCTTTGAGTAGTCTTACTCAGGTAGAATCTCTTTGGTGTTCTTTGATCTTCTGGTAACTGGATATTTATCTCTTTCTTAAGTTCTGAAAAAAATTCTATTATTATTTCTTTGAATAAGCTTTCTACCTCTTCTTTTTGCTCAGCACCCTCTTGAACACAAATAATTTTTAGATTTGGCCTTTTGAGATAATTTTATCTTATAGATGATCTTCCTTCCTTTCATTTGTTTTTCTTCTCCTATAGAGGAGAAGAAAATTACTGATGTTTTCCTCTGCTTGATCCACTTTCTGTTGAGAGCCTCTAATAAAATTTTCAGTCCAGAAAATGTATTTCTCAGTTCCAAGATTTCTGTTAAGTTTTAAAAAATTATTTATGTTTCTTTGTTAAATTTATCTGATAAATTTCCAAATTGCTTTTCTGTGTTATCTTGGAGACCACTGAGTTTCCTTAACACTGCTATCTGGAATTTCTTGTCAGAGAGTTCACATATTGCCAGATTGTTAGGGTCAGTCACTGGCTCATTGCTTTGGCTGAGAAGGTCATGGTTCCCTGTTTGCTGGTGTTTCTTGTGGATATATTATGTCTTTGCATTGAATATTAGTTATTTGTTCCAATTTTCTCCATCTGGCTTGTTTTGGCTTTTAGATATATTTGCTTAGAGATTCTTTGCAAGTTACCTGTTCATTTCCTTCCTTCCTTCCTTCCTTCCTTCCTTCCTTCCTTCCTTCCTTCCTTCCTTCCTTCCTTCCTCCCTCCCTCCCTCCCTCCCTCCCTTCCCCCCTTTTTCCTTTCCCTTTCCTTTTCTTTTCTTTCTGCTAGGTTGCTGCCTCTTTTCTGGCATCAGTCACGGTGCCTTAAACCCAGTTTGCCTCAGTTCTAGTAAATAACCAGAGTACTGCCAGTCCTGAATTGGAGTATCAAAGGGGATATCCCAGTAGTGAGGAAAGACTGGTTAGGGGTTTGTGCCCAGGACACCTATGGAACAAATCTACAGCATGGTGCTGTTGAACAGCTACTCAGATTTAGCATCTCCTTTAGCTGAGTTACAGAGCCAAGTTTCTCAGACTGGAGATGGTAGTCTTGCCTCCTTGTCTCTGTCTGTCTTCAGGGATATTTCCCACTTCAGGCTTTCCTGGTTCTTCCTGTGGGTTGAGGCAGGGCAGGTGTTCTGCCAGGTAACTCAAGATGGTGTGGAAGCTGGTTGTCAATATTGATCTGACTTTTTTCAGTGTAGAAACCATGAATGATGGGAAATTTTCCATGCATTTGGTGCTTGGCAGATGGGAGGAGGAGTGTCGTGGATATGGAAGTCTCATTTTCCTACCATTTCATTTGCTCAGAGATTTTTCATTTCTCTGTGGCCCTGGAAACTGTCACATCCTCATGTTTGACTTCTGCGATATTGCTGGTAACAATCTTGGTGCTATATATTTGTGTTTTGTTTTCTAGGGGGTGAAGAAGGAGAGGAATGAAGCCAGCTTGTTTTGTTGTTGTTGTTTTCGAGAGGGAGTTTCACTCTGTGACCCAGGGTGGAGTGCAATGGCACGATCCTGGCTCATTGCAACCTCGGCCTCCCAGGTTCAAGCAATTCTCCCGTCTCAGCCTCCTGAGTAGCTAGGATTACAGATGTCCTCTACCACGCCCAGATAATTTTTTGTATTTTTAGTAGAGACAGGGTTTCACCATGTTGGCCAGGCTAATCTTGAATTCTTTACCTCAGGTGATCCGCCCACCTTGGCCTCCCACAGTGCTGGGATTACAGACATGAGCCACCGAGCCTGGCCACCAGCTTGCTTCTTAACCACCATTTTTGAACTGCAGGTGTTTCTGTCCATCTTTTGTTATTTCCTGGGCCCACTATTATTTGTTATTGTTCTTCCCTATTTCTAAGAATTTATCTGATGGGTAGGTCAATGTACAATCCAGAAAATCACTTTTCACTTGGTATTTTTAATGCAATCAGTTTTCTTTCTTTCTTTTTTTTTTGGGTAGTGTCAACTCCATTTTTTATCATGTTGATAGGACTATTGGCTCAATATGTCATTGAACAGCCATTTACTGAGCATCACTCTTTGGCGGTCCATGTACTAGGTATGAAGGATACAGAATGAATAAGAGCCTCGCTGGAAAGGACACTTAGCTATGAGTGTGTATGTAAGGGCAATTACAAGAGATAGTATACTAGGGCTGTGACCAAGGTAAATACAGATTTCTCTGGGACTTCAGAGGAACTATCCTAGTATAAATTAAATAAAGAATGGGTCAGGGAAGGCTTCCATGAAGAGATGTCATGTGGGATGAACTCTGAAGACAAGCTGTATATAGCAAGGAACACAAAGTATGGGGTGAAGTGAAGGATGCTCCAAACAGTGAATACAGTGTGTACAAATGCAACAAAATGAGGAGAAAGAAACATTATGTTTTCAGGGATGTCACACAGTTGGCTCACTGTGGTTTTGATTTATATTTCCCTTGTGACTAATGATGTTGAATGTATTTTTGTACAATTATTGGCTATATGTATGTCTTTGGAGAAAGTCTTTGGAGAAAAGAATCCTTTGTCCATTTTTAAACTTTATTGTTTACCTTTTTATTGTTGAGTTGTAAGAGTTCTTCATGTAATCTTTTTTTAATTTTTAATTTCTGTGGGTACATAATAGGTGTATGTATTTATGGAGTACTTGACATGTTTTGATACAGACATACAATGCATAATAAACACATCATGAAAAATGGGGTATCCGTTTACCAAGCATTTATCTTTTGTGTCACAAACAATCTAATTATAACCTTTTAGTTATTTTTAAATGTAGGATTAAATTAGTATTGTCTATAGTTACCCTGTTGTGCTATCAAATATTATGTCTAATTCTTTCTTTCTATTGTTTTATACCCATTAACCATCCCCATCTCTCCTCACCCTCCCATTACCCTTTCCAGCCCCTGGTAACCATTTTTCTACGCTCTGCGTCCATGAGTTCAGCTGTTTTGGTTTTTAGATCACATGAATAATCAAAAACGTGTGACGTTTGCTTTCTGGGCCTGGCTTATTTCACTTAGGACAATCACCTCCAGTTCCATCCATGTTGTTGCAAATGACAGAATCTCATTCTTTTTTTATGGCTGAGTAGTATTTAATTGTATATAAGTACCACATTTCCTTTATTCATTCATCTGTTGATGGACACTTAGGTAGCTTTCAAATTTTAGCTATTGTGAACAGTGCTACAACAGACAAACGAGTATGGATTTTTTTTAGTATAGTGATGTCTTTTTTTGAGCATATAACCAGCAGTGGGATTGCTGGATCATATGATTGTTCTATTTTTAGTTTTTTGAGGAACCTCCAAACTGTTCTCCATAGAGGTTGTACTAATTTACATTCCCACCAACAGTGTACAAGGGTTCCCTTTTCTCCATATCCTTGCCAGGATTTGTTATTGCCTATCATTGTTTTTTTAGCAATGGAAAAAATAAATATTCAGAACAAAACTGTTAATCAATTTTACATTCTAAGACACAGGAAATAGTAAAACATATACCAAAGAAAAGACAAAAACTAAAAGAAAAGCAGTGCACTGTCTTTTCTACTTGGTAACACTTAGTTGACCCATACCTCTCGCTTGGCCTGTCTCTCAAGTACATTTTGGAGTCAACAGCTCACTCATAATTTTGGGTTAAAATCCACTTTTCTCCTGAGAGTCAAGAGTTGCAGATGAGCTCCAGCAAGCTGCTTCTCTAGGGTTACTAGCTATTGAGGCTACGGTGCAAATGTAAAGCTTTTTACAGGGGTAAAAAGTAGCTTTCTTTACAAAGGGGAGCCTCCATTTCTTACTGATTACTGCCTGTCTTTTGAATATAAGCCTTTTAAGCTGGGGTGAGATGATATCTCATTGTAGTTTTGATTTGCATTTCTCTGATGATCAGTGATGTTAAGCACTTTTTAATATGCCTGTTTGCTGTTTGTATGTCTTCTCTTGGGAAATGTGTATTCAGATCTTTTGCTCATTTTAAAATCAGATTATTAGATACATATATTTTTCTGTTGGGTTGTCTGACCTCCTTATGTATTCTGGTTATTAATCCCCTGTCAGCTGGGTAGTTTGCAAAAATTTTCTCCCATTCTGTGGGTTGTCTCTTCACTTCATTGATTGTTTCCTTTGCTGTGCAGAAGCTTTTTAAGTTGATGTGATACCATTTGTCCATTTTGGCTTTGGTTGCCTGTGCTTGTGGGGAATTATGCAAAGAAATTTTTGCTCAGACTAATATCCTAGAGAGTTTCCTTGATGTTTTCTCATAATAGTTTCATAGTTTGAGGTCTTAGATTGAAGTCTTTAATCAATTTTGATTTGATTTGTGTATAAGGTGAGAGAGAGAGGGGTCTAGTTTCATTCTTCTGCATATGAATATCCAGTTTTTGCAGGACCATTTATTGAAGAGACTGTCTTTCCCAGTGTATGCTCTTGGCACCTTTTTTGAAAATGAGTTTACTATAGGCGTGTAGATTTGTTTCTGGATTCTTTATTCTGTGCCATTCATCTATGTGTCTGTTTCTATGCCAATACCATGCTGTATTGGTTACTATAGCTCTGTAATATAATTTGAAATTAGGTACTGTCATTCCATCAATTTTGTTCTTTGTTTTTTTCTAATTCTGTGAGGAATGTCATTGGTATTTTGATAGGGACTGGATTGAATCTGTAGATTGCTTTGGGTAGTAAGGACATTTTAATAGTATTGATTCTTCCAATCCATGAACATGGAATATCTTTCCAGTTTTTGGTGCCCACTTCCATTTCTTTCATTAGTGTTTTAAAAGTTTTATTATAAAGATCTTTTACTTCTTTAATTCCCAGGTGTTTAATTTTATATGTGCCTATCATAAATGGGATTACTTTACATTTTTTTTAGATTGTTCACTCTTGGTATATAGAAAAGCTACTGATTTTTGCATGTTGATTTTTTTGATCTTGAAATTTTACTGAATTTATCAGTTCTCATAGTTTTTGGTGGAGTCTTTAGGTTTTTCCAAATATAAGATCATATTGCCTGCAAACAAAAGTAATTTGACTTCTTCATTTCTAATTTAGATGCCCTGTATTTATCTCTTGTCTGATTGCTCTAGCTAGGACTTCCAGTACTGTGTTGGACAACACTAGTCAAAGTGTCCATCCTTGTTATGTTCCGGATCTTAGAGGAAAGACTTTTAGTTTTTCCCCATTCGGTATGATCCTAGCTATGAGTCTTATATGGCCTTTATTATGTTGAGGTATGTCCCTTCTATATCCACTTTTTTTGAGAGTTTTTGTCATAAAGGGACGTTGAATTTTATTAAATGCTTTTCAGCATCAAGTGAAATGATTGTATATATTTTTCCTTTATTCTGTTGATATGATGTATCAAACTGACTGATTTGCATATGTTGAACCATCCTTGAATCCCAGGGATAAATCCCATTTGGTCATCCCAAATGATGTTTTAAATATATTGTTGAATTCAGTTTGCAAATATTTTGTTGAGAATTTTTGCATCAGTATTCATCTGATATATTGGACTGTAGTTTTCTTTTATTGATATATTTTTATCTGGTTTTGGTATTAGGGTAATATCAGCCTCATAGAATAAGTTTGGAAGTATTCCCTTCTGGTCTATTTTTAAGAATAGTTTGAGTAAGATTGGTGCAATGTCTTCCTTAAATATTTGGCAGAATCCAGCAGTGAAGCCATTGGATCCCATGAATTTCCTTCCTGAGAGACTTTCTATTATTGCTTTAATCTTGTTACTTGTTATTGGTCTTTTCAGATTTTGGATTTCTTCATTGTTCAATCTTGGTAAGTTGTATGTGTCTAGGAATTTACTCGTTTCTTCTAGATGTTCTAGTTATTGGTATATGGTTACTTATAGTAGCCACTAATGATCTTTTGAATTTCTGCAGTATGAGTTGTAATGTCTCCCTTTTCATCTCTCATTTTATTTGTTTGGGTCTTTTTAAAATTAGTTTGTCTTTATATATTCTTTATATAAGTCTTTTGTCTCGCATATAATTTGCAAATATTTTTTCTTTGTTTCTCCTTCCATAAGTTGTTTTTCATTTTATTAATGATGTCTTTTGAAACACAAAAGTTTTAATTTTGATAAAGTCCAATTTCTCTATTTTTTCTTTTATTGTATTTTAATTACTACCTAAAACAAACAGTGCCTAATACAAAATCACAAAGATCTACTGCTATGTTTTCTTATAATAGTTTCATAGTTTTATTGCTTATATTTAAGTCAATGATCCATTTTGAATTAATTTGTATATACAGTGTGAGGTAGAGCAATAGCTTCATACTTTTGCATGCAAATATCCAGTTAACACACACCATCTATTAAAAGGACCATTCTTTCCTCATTAAATTGACCTGTAAATATTGTAAGAAATCTATTAATCAGTGGAAGGGTTTATTTCTGTACTCTCAATTCTATTGTATTCATTAATATGTCTGTCTTTGTGCCAGTGCCACATTGTCTTGATTTCTGTAGCTTTGCAGTAAGATTTAAAATCATTCAGGAAGTATAAGCACTCTAACATAGTTTGTGTTTTTCAAGGCTGTTCTGGCTATTGAAATAATTGGGTGGGTTTTTTCCTTTATTCTATTAAGGAGGTGTATTATTTGTTTAATTGTAGTACGTGGTAACAACCTTGCATTCCTGGGATGAATCTCACTTGGGGTTAGTGTATAATCTCACTTATATGTTGCTGGATTAAATTTGCTAGTATTTTGTTGAGGATTTTTCCATCTATATTCATAGGAAATATTGTGTAATTTTCTCTATTGTGATATCTTTGTCTGATTTTGATATAAAATTACTGACCTCATAGAATAAACTGGGAAGCATAACCTCTTCTTTTATTTTTTGAAGAGTTTATGAAGGACTAGTGTTAATGCTTCTTTAAACATTTGGTAGAATTCACCCATGAAGCTATCTGGTCCTTAACTTTGTGGCAAGACTTTTTGTGGGAAGTGTTGATTACTAATTCAATCTCTTTATTCATTCTGTGTCTACTCAAATATTCTGTTTCTTCTTGACTCAGTTTTGGTAGTCGTGTTTTTCTAGGAATCTGTCCATTTCATCTGTTTTGTTTAATTTGTTGGCATACAATTGTTTATTGTATTCATAATTCTTTTTATTTCTGTAAGGTTAGCAGTAATGTCTCATTGCTGATATTAGTAATTTGAGTCTTTCTTTTTTTCTGGTCAGTGTAACTAAAGATTTGTCAACTTTATTTATCTTTTTGTAGAGTCAAACTTGGTTTTATTAATTTTTCTCTATTGCTTTTCTATCTTCTAATTTACTTATGTATGCTCTAATATTTATTATTTCCTTCATTCTGCTTGCTTTGGATTTAGCTTGCTCTACTCTTTCATTCTTGGGGATCTTCATGTGAAAAGTTAACATGATTTTAAGATATTTCTTTTTCTTTTTTTTTCTTATTAAATAAGTGTTTACCTACATTTTTCTCTAAGCAGTGCTTTGGCTACATTTTAGAAGTTTGGTTTGTTGTGTATCCATTTTTATTCACCTCAAAATATTATCTAGTTTCCTTTGAGATTACTTTTTTGACCATTGATTACTTAGGATATATTGTTTAATTTTCACATATTAGTGAATTTTCCAACTTCTTTCCGTTATTAATTTCTAATTTCATGTGGATGGAGAACATACTTTTTATGACTTAAATCCTTTCAAATTTGTTGAGACTTACTTTACGGGTTAACATATGATCTAGTCTGGGGAGTGTTCCACGTGCACTTGAGAAGCACATGTATATTCTACTGTCCTTGGGTGAAGTGTTTCATAGAACTGTGTTGGGTCTGATTGATTGATGGGGTGGAATATTCCAGTTTTCAATTTTCTCATAGATCTTTGGCCTAGCTGTTCTATTAATTATTAAAAGTGGGATGTTACAAGTCTCCAACTGTTATTGTTTAATTAACTATTTCTTCTTGCAATTCTGTCAATTTTTGCTACATGTATTTTGGAGCTCTGATGTTAAGTGCGTATGTGATTATAATTATATCTTCTTGAAGGATTGACCTTTTACTCATAATAAACTGCTTCACTTTGGCTCTAGTAATAATTTTTGTTTTAACTTCTATTTTGTGTGATATTAATATAGCCACTCCAACTCTCTTGGTAATGTTTTCATGCTATATCTTTTCCAATTTTTACTTTCAATCTGTTTGTGTCTTTAAAACTCAAGTGTGGCTTTTGTAGATAGCATAGTTGGATCAATTTTGAAAAATTCATTGTGCCAATTTTTACTTCTTCATTGGAATATTTAATCCATTTACATTTAATATAATTAAGGTAATGTAAGATATATACCTGCCATTTTGTTTTCTATGTGTCTCATGTTGTTTTTGTTCCTCTGTTCTTCCATTAGTGCCTTATTTTGTTTTAGATATTTTCTAGTGTACCATCCTAGTTATATTATCATTTCTTTCATATGGATATTTGATTACAATTAGGATCTTACTTTATAACAATCTAATTTGAAGTAATATTAACTTAATTTTTAATAGTGTACCAAAACTTTGTTCCTATATAGCTCTCCTTTGTGGCATTATCATCATACATATTACATCTTTATACATCATAAGCCCCTCAACACACTTTTATAACTATTGCTTTATGCAGTTATCTTTTAAGTAATATAGAAGAATTACAAACCAAAATTTCATTTATATTGTCTTTTATTTTTACTTATGTAGTTGCCTTTATCCGTGCTTTTTATTTTTTCACATGAATTCAAGTTACTGGCTAGTGTCCTTTTATTTCAGCTTGAAGAACTCCCTTTAGTATTTTCTTTTTTGAAGGAAATGTCTGCTAGTGATGATTCTCTCAGTTTTTGTTGATCTAGGAATGTTTTAATTTCTCTTTTGTTTTTGAAGGGCATTTTTGCTGTCTATAGTATAATTTTTTGACAATTTTTTTCTTTCTGCACATTAAATATGCCATCCCACTGTCTTCTGGCCTCCATGGTTTCTATGAGGAATGAGAAATTTGCTGTTTATCTGATTGAGAATTCTTCATATGTGATAAGTTGCTTCTTTCTTGCTGTCTTCGTCTCTCAACTATGATATGTCTAGGTACAGGTCTCTTTAATTGTATCCTACTTGTACTTCCTTGATCTTCAGCTACATAGGCTGTGTAGATAAATGTTTTTTCCTAAAATCAAATTTGAGAAGTTTTCAGTCATTTTTCTTCAAATATTCTTTCTGCTATTTCTTTCCATTCCTCCTTGGACCCCCATTATGCACATGATGTCCCATAAATCTCTGAGCTTCTGCTCGTGTCTCTTCATTCATTTTGACTTCTGTTCTGGAGACTGGATAACATCTATTGACCATCTATAAATACATTGTTTTTTGTTTGTTTGTTTGTTTGTTTTTAATTTTGCCAGCTCAAATCTGCTATTGAGCTCCTTTAGTAAATATTTTATTTTGGTCATTGTACTTTTTAACTCCAGAATTTCTATCTGTTCTTTTAAATAATTTCAATTTCTTTATTGGCATTATTTGGTGATACATCATTCTCACATTTTCCTTTAGTTCATTGAACATATTTATAATAGCTGATTTTAAGACTTTTCATAGTAAGTCCAATGTGTGAACTTTCTCTGGGACAGTTTCTATTGACTAATTTATTTGCTTGAGTATGCGGAATACTTTCCTGTTTCTTTGTATGTCTTACAATGTTTGTTTGTTTTAGAGATGGTGTCTTGTTGTGTTGCCCAGGCTAGTCTCAAACTCCTGGGCTCAAGGGATCCTACTTCTCACCTCAGTGTCCCAAGTAGCTGGGGCTGCAGGCACACTTCACCATGTCCAGTGTGTGTGTGTGTGTGTGTGTGTGTGTGTGTGTGTGTGTGTGTGTGTATTTAACTCAACATTTAAAAAAATATAATGTGACAACTTTGGACACCAGATCCCACCCCTCGACAGGGTTTGTTATTTTTATTGTTATTGTAGTTGTTTGTTAGTTACTTCCCTGAACTAA
>CAUYQU010098887.1:0-107986 GCA_963574635.1 Cheracebus regulus
AGCAGTGGTTTGTAGTTCTCCTTGAAGAGGTCCTTCACATCCCTTGTTATTTGTATTCCTACGTATTTTATTCTCTTTGTAGCAATTGTGAATGGGAGTTAATTCATGATTTGGCTCTCTGTCTGTTTTTGGTATATAGGAATGCTTGTGATGTTTGCAAATTGATTTTGTATCCTGAGACTTTGCTGAAGTTGCTTATCAGCTTAAGGAGATTTTGGGCTGAGATGATGGGGTCTTCTAAATACTCAATCACATCATCTACAAACAGCGACAATTTGACTTTCTCTTTTTCTAATGGAATACACTTTATTTCTTTTTCTTGCCTGATTGCTCTGGCCAGATCTTCCAATACTATGCTGAATAGGAGTGGTGAGAAAGGGCAACCTTGCCTTGTGCCAGTTTTCAAAGGGAATGCATCCAGTTTTTGCCCATTCTTAAAATAATAAAAGCTATTTATAACAAACCCACAGCCAACACCAAACTAAATTTAAGTAATATTTCAAATCCTTGGTTGCCATGTCAACAATGTTCACACCATCTTCTCCAGAAGTAGATTTTATCTCAAAAACCACTTTCTTTGCTCATCCATAGGATGCAACACAACTCTTCATCCATTAAACTTTGATCAAGAGATTGCAGAAATTTAGTGACATACTCAGGCTCCACCTCTAATTCTAGTTTTCTTGTTATTTCCATCATATCTGCAGTTTCCTCCACTGAAGTCTTGAATCTCTCAAAGGCATCCATGAGAGAATCACCTTCTTCCATGGAATCACCTTCTTCCAAAAGTCCTGTTAATATTGATATTCTGACCTCTTCTCCTGAATCAGGAATGTTCTTAATGGCATCTAGAATAATGAATCCTTTTCAGAAGGTTTTTCATTTACTTTACCCAGATCCATCACTGGAATCACCATCTATGGCACCCACAGCCTTATGAAATGTTTTTAAGTCATAAGTCTTGAAAGTAGAAATTACTCTTGGATCCATGGGCTACAGAATGGATATTGTGTTAACAGGTGTAAACCCAACATTAATATATATCTCCACCAAAGCTCTTCTTAAATAAGTGTATTGTCAATAGGCAGTAATACTTTAAAAGAAACATTTTTCTCTGAGCAGTAGTTCTTAACAGTGGGTTTAAAATATTCAGCAAACCATACTGTAAACAGATATGCTGTCATCCAGGCTTTGTTATTAGATTTATTATTTTTTAATTCTGTTTTGAGACAGTCTCACTCTATCACTCAGACTGGAGTGCAGTGGTGTGATCTTGACTCACTGCAGCCTTTGCCTCCTTGGTTCAAGCGATTCTCCTGTCTCCGCCCCTGAATAGCTTGGACCACAGTTGCATGCCACCATGCCTGGCTATTTTTTTATTTTTAAATTTTATTTTTCCATAAGTTATTGGGGTACAGGTGGTATTTGGTTACATGAGTGAGTTCTTTAGTGGTGATTTACAAGATTTTGGTGCACCCATCACCAGACAAGTATAATTTTTGTAGTTTTAGTAGAGATGAGGTTTCACTATGTTGTCCAGCTTGGCCTAGAACTCCTGACCTCAAGTGATCCACCTGCCTTGGTCTACCAAAGTGCTGGGATTACAAGCAGGGGCCACTATGCCTGGCCTGTTATTCCATTTAAAGGGAATAGGCAGAATAGATTTAGCATAGTTCTTAAGGGTTCCAGGATAGATTTAGCATAATTCTTAAGCGTCCCAGGATTTTCAGAATGGTAAATTAACATTGGCTTCAATTTAAAGTCAGGGCATAAGCTCCTAACAAGAGTCAGTCTGTCCATTGAAGCTTTGAAGCCAGGTATTGACTTCTTCTCTCTATCTCTGAAAGTTTTAGATAGCATCTTCTTTCAGTAGAAGCTATTTTATCTGCAGTGAAAATTTGTTGTTTAGCATGGCCACTTTCATCAGTGATCTTAGCTAGATCGTCTGGATAACTTGCTACAGCTTCTCCATGAGCTCTTGCTGCTTCATCTTGCACTGCCCTGTTGTGGAGATGGCTTCTTTCCTGAAACATGATAAGCCAGTCTCTGCTGACTTTTCTTCTGTAGCTGTCTCACCTCTCTTCCCTCAGCCTTTACAGAATTGAAGAGACACAGGGCTTTGCTGTGGATTAGTTTTTGGCTCAATAAGGGAATGTTGTGTCTGGTTTGATCCTCTATCTAAACCTCTAAAACTTTCTCCATATCAGCAATAAGGCTGTCTTGCATTTTTATTATTTGTGTATTCACTGGAGAGCACTTTTAATTTCCTTTAAGAACATTTCCTTTGCATTTACAACTTAGGTGTTTGGCGCAACAGGCTTAGCTTTCCTTCTGTCTTAACTTTCAACATCCTTTCCTCACTAAGTTTAATCATTTCTAGCTTTTGATTCTAAGTGAGAGACATACAACTCTTCCTTTCACTTGAACACTTAGTGATCACTATAGGGTTACTAAATGGCCTAAATACAAAATTATGGAGTATTGAGTAAGAGGAAGGCCCAAGACAGGGTGAGAGATGGGAAACAGGAAGTCAATGGAGCAACCAGAACAAACACATTTACTGATTACATTCACTTATGGGTGTAGTTTGGCCCCCCAAAACAATTATAAGAATGACACCAAACATCACTGATCAAAGATCACTATGGAAGATATTATAATGGTGAGTTTTAAACTAGCGCAAGAATTACAAAAATATGACACGGAGACACAAAGTGGGTGCTTACAGACTTGCTCAAAGCAGGGTTGCCACAGACCTTCAGTTTGTAAAAAGTACAGTATCTGTGAAATGCAATAAAATGATAGGCAATAAAATAAAGTGTTCCTGTAATTATTCTTTTGATGTATCAACCAGTTTCCTAGGACATCAGTTTTATCTTCTGCGGAAAGGGAATATAACATCATCTATCCTTTCACTGGGTTATTATGGAAATAAAATCAAACAATGAATGTAAATGTGCTTTATAAACAGGAAAGTACACGTATTATTTTGTAGCTGTTGCATTTGGGGAACTAGGGCAGCTTAGTAACTGAGAGCTCAGGTATTAGAACTGGCCTATTGAAGACCAACCGGCATATTTCCAGTTTCTTTTTCCTTTTATTACCACTGTGTTCTAACAGAATGCAAACTCAAATCAATACTGGGCTCAAAGTAATTTAGACAGTAAATCTAACATATTGAAAACTGGTACATAGAAATCAAAGTTCTAACTGAGACTCACACTTTTAATAGTTCATAATATTCTTTTCTTAAATCTATGTAATTTACTAAGGAGGAAAACTAAAATAAGGAACATGTTTTTCTCATGCATTTTTTTAACTTTTCATGTAAATTCTGAAGTTATTTGACCCTGGACCTTGTCCAGCTGACATTCAGAGTTTCTGTAAATATTGTACAATTAGAACTGATCAGAATAATAACCTTATCCACAATAAAATCCTCAAACAATAAATAAGATTTAATTAAATCATGTCAAATATGTTATGGTGACACAATGAAATAGACAAATGTATTTTAAAATTATTTTCAATAATAAATTTTAAAATGAAAAGGAAGTTTAGGTTATACTCAAGCTAAACTAAACCATCCTTTTTCATTAAAAATTGATTTATAGAGATTTATTTCAGAGGCGAGTATAAAAGGTTGTTGGATTATGCCTCCTCTAGCAGTTGTTTATAACCACTGGGAGGGAATGTAAGAGATGGAAGCATTTTAAGACACATGAAGAAAGACAGGTATATCAGCGTAATGAAATAAAGCACCTAGTGTTTATAAAAATAAGAGTACAGATCTTCGGCAATGTGAAATGTGAACAAACATTGATTGGTAAATGTGTATTTTATAACTACATTTAAATCATCTTGAAAGTTTGAAGAACATATACCACTTTATGTAAGGATCCCTTAAATACAGAATTTGCCGAGTAGTGAAAGCTGGAGATGAAATATGGAGAGTCTTTTGTGTATTTTGACCAACAATGAATCCAATATTGAAATGGAAGAGGCCATATTTGTCACTGAGTCTTAG
This sequence comes from Cheracebus regulus, assembly GCA_963574635.1. Taxonomy (NCBI): domain Eukaryota; kingdom Metazoa; phylum Chordata; class Mammalia; order Primates; family Pitheciidae; genus Cheracebus; species Cheracebus regulus. The sequence continues at coordinate 4,028 of CAUYQU010098887.1, forward strand.
ACCTTGAGGTAAGGCAGCTATGAACAAAAAACACAGGTATTCATAAATCTGAGCTCAACAATAATAGACTGGATGAGAAAATGGATTTTGTGTAGCAAATTCTCTAGGTAGCCAAAGATAAAAGACATTCTTGTTTACAGACAGAGGCACAAAAGCAATGAACTGCTGCACTGATGGAAAAGCTAATTAGATCTTTGGAAAACTGTTCCAAGGCAGAGAAGATAGAGTGAATATCAAGGGGACTAGTTTAAGAGGAGTGCCCCAAGGATGAAGCAAACAAACCAAAGTGAAAGAAACTTATTGGGAAAAAAAATAATACACAAATAGCCTTCACTGTGTGGTACATATTCTTGCTGAAATGGGTGGTGGCACAAGTTATGAATGACATGGGGTATTTCCACTAATTAATTGACACGTAGCAACTAAGCAATTTGAATTTCAAAAATGAAATTTCTGAAACCAAATACAATTGCAGAACTTGCCTCACCAGGAATAGTCTGCGGAAGTGGCCCTACTAGCCCCAGTTGCTGGAAAAGTGAGAGTGCCTGCAGGTAGAATTTCAGGGCTTGAAGATTATATAATTTGGGCCTTCTCAGTAAGTCAAGAAAAATACAAAATTACTAATACAAAACTAGATAGATATAAGAGCAGATTTTTATTTCGAATGAGAAACAAAATCACAACAAATTACATATATCAAAAAACTGATAAATGACACAAACATCACATAATCCAGAGGGGGGGGAAAACTATAATATAGGATTAATACTTTGACGTAAATCTGACCCTGCATCTTTTAGACAAGATGTCAGAAAAACTGTCAGTAGGCACCCCATGGAAGCCATTCTTAAACCAGGATGGCTAGCATAACTCCGTAACTTTATTAGACGCTTGGAAGTGACTTTGAGCCACATAAACCCAAACTAAGTGTATCCCCAACTTAATCTCTTTTGGCAGATCCCACTCAATCGTGGACAACCCAAACTCCTTAGTCAGGAGAGGAAATGTGCTGGAGGGCAAGTTAGAGTGGTACAATAGTGGTCTTAAACTACTAAAGTCAAAACGATTTTTGCAAGTTTTACAGAAACACATTGTGGTGAATGCATTGTGAGCACACTGCTGGACTCCTCCCAGAACCTTGCAAGGGGCCCGAGCAAGTGAGAGTTCCTGCAGCTTGGTTCAGCTTCCTTCACTTCACTTTAAGCTTGCCTTTGCATGGCCATTGATGCTTCTTGACTGGATACAAGTTGCCATAGATAGGAGGCAAAAACAGCTGGGCTAGCCAGGTGCAGTGGCCCACGCCTGTAATCCCAACACTTTGGGAGGCTGAGGTGGATGAATCACCTGAAGTCAGGAGTTCAAGACCAGTCTGGCCAACATGGTGAAACCCATCTCTACTAAAAATACAAAATTAGGCCGCGGTGGCTCACGTCTGTAATCCCAGTACTTTGGGAGGCCGAGGCTGGCAGATCACGCACTCAGGAGGCAAAGGCAGAGGTTGCAGTGAGATAAGATCGTGCCATTGCACTCCAGGCTGGTAACAGAGCAAGACTCTGTCTACAAAAATAATAATAATAATTAGCAAGGTGTGGTGGTGTGCACCTGTAATTCCAGCTACTCAGGAGGGTGAGGAAGGAGAATCTCTTGAACCTGAGAGGTGGAAGTTGCAGTGAATGGAGATCATGCCACTGCTGGGTGTCTGGGCCAGAAAGTAGGTCTTCAGTAGACATGATTAGGAATTCATAAGATAATTTACTTTCAGCTATTGCCCTTCTGTTTCATATTTGTAAAACTTACCAATAGTGAAAATTCGAACAGTTACTTAAAAATATTTCAGGGAAGGCCAGGCGCGGTGGTTCACACCTGTAATCCCAACACTTTGGGAGGCTGATGCAGGCAGATCACCTGAGGTCAGGAGTTCAAGACCAGCCTTGCCAACATGGTGAAACCCTGTCTCTACTAAAAATACAAAAAAATTAGATGGGAGCGATGGTGCGTGCCTGTAATCCCAGCTACTCAGGAGGCTCAAATAAGAGAACAGCTTGAACCCAGGAGGCAGAGGTTGCAGTGAGCCGAGATTGTGCCACTGCACTCCAGCCTGGGTGACACAGTGAAACTCCATCTCCAAAAAAAAAAAAAAAAAAAAAAAAAAAAAAAAAAAAGTATATATTTTTTCTTCAGGGAAATTTTTGCTTGTTAATTTTTTTTGAAGTTTCCAGATTCTTTCACAGAAAGATTAATGGGACTTCAATGGCAAAAGATTTAGAATTTCTAGGCTTTATGTGATATGACCCAAAGGATGATGTTGGAGGTTTCTCTATCTGAGAAAAATCTGCCCTGTAAGAATATTAAACTTCTCTCTCAGACACTCATCACTATAGAATAAAAGAATGATTCAAGGTCATTCACCATTATAATTCAAAGTCCTCTCTAGCTTAGGCTAAGAAATTTGGCCACATTATTATCAATTAGAAAACTCATTGGAAAATCTGTATATTAGAGCAGAGAGTTACTAACCATGTGTCTGAGAGAATATTACCCAGGAAAGCTATGTTCTGAGTTTTGAGGCAGAACAGAGATAATGAATATAGATGGAAGAAAATGATCTCTTCCAGGAAGAGTTTCTGCATATAGAAGACAAGCCATAATTGGACATTCCATGAGGGCTGGGAAATGGAGCATAGTGGCAGCAACCCTTCAAAAGAGTTAAGAAAAACAGAGAAGGAAGAGGTAAAGCGATTCTAAGTTACACAGCTGTTTTATTGTGTAGTTTTGTCAACGGCTGGCTTTGCCCTCAGTATCTGACAATAACAAAGACTAATGCATGTGCATATGTAAGGCCATGGGTCCAAGCTTCATGTGTAAGCCATATGCATTGGACTGGAGAAATTGACAGTAAACTCCAGGGAGTGAGCAGGCCCCTTTTCATACGAGTTGCTTTAGACAGCAGAGATCTGACAGCGATCTCTTTTAAGTGGCAAGCTCAGGCCAACATTTCCCAAAAGGATGTAAGTGGACCTCTGCTGGTATGTGAGATGTTATGATTTAAACTGTTATTTCTATTTAATGCTTTTATCTGGCATTGTATTTATCTTAATATGATACAGGAAAAAATATTGACACAGTGGGTTTACAGATATTATAATGTTTTCTTGTAATTAATTAAAAAGGAAGTCAATTTAGAAGTAAATAATAATTACCAGTATTCTGAATAGGTGATATTGAGATGTGACAAGAATCACAAGGGGGAATTAGAATAATAAAGGCTTGGAGCAATCCCATTACTGAGTCTAAACCCAAAGGAATATAAATCATTCTATTATAAAGACACATGAAGGCCAAGCACAATGGCTCATGCCTGTAATCCCAGCACTTTGCGAGGCCAAGTTGGGCAGATCACTTGAGGTCAGGAGTTCAAGACCAGCCTGGCCAACATGGTGAAACCTCATCTCTACTAAAAATACAAAAAGGAGTCAGGTGTGGTGGTGCCCGCCTATAATCCCAGCTACTTGGGAGGCTGAACAGAAGAATCACTTGAGCCCAATGGGCAGAGGTTGCACTGAGCTGAGATAGTGCCATTGCACTCCAGTCTGGGCAACAGAGCAAGACTCCATCTCAAAAAAAAAAAAAAAATGACACATGCACATGAATGTTTACTACAGCACTATTCACAATAGCAAAGACATGGAATCAACTTAAATGCCAATCAATGATGGATTGGATAAATAAAATGTGATGCATATACACCATGGAATGCTATGAAGCCAGAAAAAAAGATAAGATCATGTCTTTTGCAGAAACATGGATGAAGCTGGAGGCTATTATCCTTAACAAACTAACACAGGAACAGAAAACCAAATACCACATGTTCTAACTTATAAGTGGGAGCTGAATGATGAGAACTTATGAGAGCTGAATTATGAGAACAAAGAAGGACAGAACAGACACTGGAATCTACTTGAGCATGGAAGGTGAGAGGAGGGATAAGAGTAAAAAAGATAATCATGGATACTAGTTTTAATACCTGGGTGATAAAATCATCTACACAACAAATCCCCATACCAGTGTACCTATGTAACAAACATTTACATGTAACCCTGAGACTAAAATAAAAGTTTTAAAAATAATCAATAAAAAATAAAGCCCAGGAAATAAATTCATATGTAAACTCCTGCTTTTCTAAGAGTATAGAGAAGTGGCCGCTATGCAAAGGACTTCAAGAGACAGAATGCATCTTACCTTAAAAAAAAACCTCATATCTCAAATTCCTAAATGTTATCAAATAGAAATGGAAATAGAAAACCCAAATTATCGCTAAGTTTTTTCTCTTAGTTTTAAATTTTATCAGGGCTCATACTGCCCATTTTTACCTATTAGGACCTTGAGGTGTAAAGTAATTAGGTTAGTTCCTAAGGTGCAGGAAACAGTTAAGATTTGAACACAGGAACTTAATCTCCAAATTCCATGATTACTATTACTCTAGCACTGGTTCAAGACATTCTGGCAAAAACTGGTCAGGTGGAGAATCAGTACAGACAAAAAAAATGGGGAATGCCTCACACACAACTAGAACATTAACTTCTATATCTATTCCTGGCTAAAATGTTACCAATTTCCGGAGATACAGACTTGTTAATATGAAATATACACAGCTGTCAGGATGTTTAAACAGAAAAACATGATAAGGACAATTTATGCAAAAACTATGTATGTATACATATGTATGATTATGCATACATACTTCCATTATATGCATAGGTGAAATGGGAGTTTGTTGATAAGAATCAACATTAGATTATGCCACAGTGGTTAAGAATGAGAGCTCTGAGCTCTTACCTCCTGGACTCAAATTCCTTACCAGCTATGTGGCTTTGGGCAAGTTTTTCAACTTTTCAAAGCATGTTTCCTCAAAACAGGGATAATAATAATAGCTATCTCATACAATTGCTATGACAGTAAAGAGATAATATTCAAAATATGCTGAAAACTGTGCATAGAATATCATAAATTATACATAGCTATGAAGAGTTAGTCTGGCCAGGTGCAGTGGCTCACGCCTATAAATCCCAGCAATTTGGGAGGCCGAGGAGGGTGGATCATGAGGTCAAGAGATCGAGACCATCCTGGTCAACATGGTGAAACCCCGTCTCTACTAAAAATACGAAAATTAGCTGGGCATGGTGGTGCATGCCTGTAGTCCCAGCGACTCGGGAGGCTGAGGCAGGAGAATTGCTTGAACCCGGGAGGCGAAGGTTGCGGTGAGCCGAGATCGCGCCATTGCACTCCAGCCTGGGTAACAAGAGTGAAACTCCATCTCAAAAAATAATAACAATAATAATAATAAAAAAATAGTCTTATTGTCCATTTGATGATGTAATTTAAAATAAATACAAATGCACAAAAAGTTCACTCTTCATTGGCTCAATAATCTGTTTTGATGTCAACGTACATATTACTAAATAGAAGACTACAATTATTTTCATACCAGCATTTGACACAAAAATTGAAAAATGTTTTGAAACCTTTTTAATTATATGGGCACTTACTATGTTGGGTAGACCTTTGCCTGATAACTGGTCATTACTAGGAGTAGCTAAGAAGGTAAATGCTCTATTACATGTGAAACCTTTCCTGAGGTTTGGCTTTTACTGATTCTCTGGTTTATCAACATGTACAGAATGTGTTACGCAGCAGTGCTAGCTCTGTCTTAAACGGAATTAAGTCTGAATCCTATAGGATGGGGAAGATTCTGCCAGGTAAATAGTGAAGGGAGAGGTGGAGCTTGTCTAGGCAGGTGCCCACTGTATGCTAATGCCTAGACATGAGAAAATGCTACTTATTTCTGAAACAATATGTCCCCTGTCCATGGTTTGAGCTTACAATACAAGGTGGAGCTTGAGAGACTGAGTCTGCTTGGGTGGTAATAGAGCCTGTTTGTCATGCTAAGAATTTTAGACTTGATCCAGAGGGAAGTTGTGAACAACTGGAAGGCTTTAAACTGGGGAGTTACATGGTTATTTTGGCTAAGAGGCTACCAGCATCTGTGTGATAGGAATTCTTAATGTGGAGTCCATAGACACTCCCAGAAATATAGTGAGTCTATGAACGAAGATAGCAAAAACGAAAAAAAAAATCATATTTATTTTTGTTAATTTAGTGTATTACTAAAACAGCATGTATTTCTTATATCACACATTTGTTTATAACATTGATAACTATTTTAATATAATTGGTTTTCTCTATAATCCTATTTTATTTCATGATTTCAAAACATTTTTCTGATAAGGAGTCCATAGGCTTCTCTTGATAGCCAAAGGGTTCTCTAGCACAAAATAAGGTTATGAACCCCTAGGGAAGGGTTACACATATACCTACTGAGACTATGCTAGATTCCTCACAGCATATGCAAGGGAAGTGGCTGCAAGTTCAAATACAAACCAAATATACCAACAAGGTAATAATTAAGCTGGCTTAATTAAAAACTCCAAATACTGTTATTATCAGAACTTCTTTTATTCTGTTTGCTAGCATGAAAGTTCAAAATATTAGACTGTCTCTTTCAAATCAAGTTTGCTGGCAACCCTGCAGGAACAAACCCTGCATATTACGTCAGGTTGCTTCTGTGCACACACACTATTGTTATGGGTATTTCCTGGGGATGTCTCCCCAGATCCATCTCTGCTTGCTCTGGCAATAACAACTAATTGCAACCAATTGAATCAACTAATTGGATGCACTGCTTATCCTTTCTCAGTATGTGTCATCTTGAGGGGAGTGTCATTCCCCTCAAAACATGTATGCCAAGGCTAAGTCAATCTTTCTATCACATTCCTTCAACCACATGATCTAAACTTATCCAATGAGAGTAACACTCAAGATTTTTCAGGAACTAGCTGAGAAGATTCTAATTGTTTCTATTGGATTTAACCCAAGGGTCTATGAGAATGGAGCTCCTACAACCACATTTCCCACCAAAGTGGAGAGCCTGATATCAGAAGAAGTTAGCATGCAGAAAATAAAGAAGGAATGGTGAGAAACTGAGTCCTGGTGACACTATTTGATCCCTGGAGACAGAGGTAACGCTGGACTATTTAAATTCATGAGCCAAGTGTTTTTGTTTTTGTTTTTAAATTATGGAATGATTTAAATTCTTTAAATGCTAGATGGAGAGGATCCTAATGGAAAGAACAAATGTTTATGTACGATGTGGAAAACCAGAAAATAAACAACAAAAAAACCCTATGTAGTTCATAGAATACTGTGGATTCTTTTCTTATCAATTAATTTGTGATGGCATGAAAATTTTCAGGAAAAGAGCCCCTTCCTTTAGTGTTAAGGAGGGGTACCTAATCATTAAATACATAAGCTACTTTAATCACATCTTTGATGTTCATATTGTGTTAACAGTATTACTTAGACAGAACTTTGCAAAGTATACTCTGTGAACCACCCACAGCAGAATTATATGGGGTTGAGCTAACAATAGACACTGTTATGATACAGCCAGGTTCATATGCCCAATGCATAGCAACAGATCAATACATGTAGACAGTGGGGTTTGCAAAAGAGAAACAGGTTAATAATCATGAGATGGGAGGAATCCTCAAACTTCAAATCTGTCTCCTCCAGGAGTTCCGAGTAATGGCTTTTAAGGGGTTCATGGAAAATGAGGGGCTAGAAAATGATTGATCAATTGACGAGGGTAAGGAGGATGAAATCATCAGGATGTGGAAATTGCATTCTCCCGTGAGTCAGCTCCTTGCTGGGCTCTTCAGACCAGCTGGCATCAGTAGTTTTATCAGTATGCAGAACTTAAAGGAGACACTCAAATGGAAAATTTGTCATCTCACAATATCTTATAATTTATCTATACAACAGAAAAGAAACAAAGAGTCTTGTGACAAGGGCTACATTATCCTGGGGTAGTAAGCAGTGACCAGATACAAAGAAGTGGGCCAAAGGGCAAGCTGGCTTCATGATTGTTGCTATTGTGTTACAAGACTAGTTGGATTTTTATTCCCTTAATCAATTTAAGAAAATTTCTTTGCAGATGGTTTCAACATTCTTGGATTCCAGGCCAAATGTATTGAATAATATCTCTGGAGGAAAGGACAGGCCTAAGAATCTGCATTTTTCTTAAATACCTGGTGATGTCTAAACACAGAAGGGTCTAAAACGTTCTTTCTTATGATTACTAATGCTATGGAATGTACAGAATTATGCCATGAGGGTATCTAGGACTGCACCTTGCTAATTCTTCACTGAGTATTTTTGGTATTTTTTTACTTTAAGGTTTTATGTTATTGGTGAGTTTTCATTGCCATTTATCATGCTCAAGCCATGCTATTTACCATCATTTCTGAAGCTCTTAGTACAAAACAGATTCCCAGGATTTATTCTGCTTTCAATACGTATGGTGGGAGCCCTGAAAATCTGCATTTTTATTTTTCGCCTGGCCATCTAGAACACCTGAAGTGTGTGTTGATGTATTCTATTCATAGTAACATGGTAGTCAGATGTGTGGACTGTGTCATCTTTTGGCTGAAGCAGGAGCCTAAGTAGGACTCTGTGTTGCCTTAATGTTTATTTAGTGCACAAAATCATTGGGTATTTGTTCTCATTCAGGATTACTAACAAATAGAAAATACTATTAGTTTTATTCAAATTTTCACATCTGTTTCCATCCTGTGTAGGATTTTTTTGTGTGTGTGACAAAGTCTCACTCTGTCACCCAGGCTAGAGTGCAGTGGCAAGATCTTGGCTCAATGCAAACTCCACCTCGCAGGTTCCAGTGGTTCTCATGCCTCAGCCTCCTGAGTAGCTGGGATTACAGGTATGCATCACCATGCTCAGCTAATTTTTGTATTTTTAGCAGAGATGGGATTTCACCACGTCAGTCAGGCTGGTCTCAAATTCCTGACCTCGTGATCCACCCGCCTCCGCCTCCCAAAGTGCTGAGATTACCTGCATGAGCCACTGTGTCCAGCCCCTGTGTAGAATTTTAATCCTATATATCAATCAGGTAGGACCAAGTTTCCCAGGTAATTCTGATGCATCCTGAAGTTTTAAGAATGATTAAACTGGAGAGATCAAGAAAAAAAATGAATCCTAACCAGAATAGAAAGAGACGATTAAAGCTGAAACCCTTAAATTCCCTTTTTACTTGATCAATCCAGAAGACATCTTCACTTTTCCCTATTTGCAGTTAGTTTTCCCTCTTGTTAGCACACTGCATTTTCTTTCACCCCTATGGAGGTTTAGAATTCATGGCACTCTTTGTATAGCACAATTTAAGCCACTTGCAGGAACCAACCAGATTTAATTAAGAATATCCCTAAGGAAAATACTTGACCACTCTATGAGCATTGCTGCTTGCACATCTTGTCACTACCCAGCAGGGCTTAATGCTTGATGGGTTTTGGGATATTTTTAAAGTAGGAAATTGAGCATACAATTGAAAATGCCAAAATGCTGCCGCATTCATGAAGCAAACTCACTGTGAGCTCTGAATTCCGTTTTTGTTCCTCAGTTAAAATTGAGTTTGAGTTATGCACACATTTCAGGAATAGGAAAACTATTATTTATCTATTTTCAGATATAGATTTTGGCATCTTCTCCAAACTAGCTGTAGAAATTGAGCTGCATATAGGAAGCAGAAATGCTGCAGTTTCTTAAGAAATTTTTGACAATAACTTCAGGTAAAAATGAGAACTTTTCCTATACTGTAAACTGTACACTACAGGACAGGGCATTTATAAAAAATTATTACTCTACCAAATTGACAGATTCCTTATGTTATTCATTCAAGGTATTTTTCCTGTTTTCCCATAGAGGAGAGAGAGTGAGAGAACAAAACAAAGCAAGAAGGTGAACATTTTTCACCAGTTACCTATATTAGGAAATCATAAGAAAAATATACATTGTATATTATAACTGTACCTATTATTTCTTGTAATGAATATAAATCTGAAGAGGAAAAATCATTTAAGACAGTATTTCCACATCTTTCAAGGTATGTTTTTAAAAGTTAATACTTGTGTATTTAAAAAAATCTTTTTGCACATGTAATAAGACAAAGGGATCTGATCTCTATTTTTTCCCACAAATAAGCGTGTTGTATTTTACTCTTGCGTAGGGTACATATATTATTATTGGCATAAACTTCCAATCAATATTTAGAAATAAAGCTTCATAGAAAATTTCATTTCACCTAATCAATAAGCAAGCAACCTGGCCATCTGGAACACTTGAAATGTGTGTCCGTGTTTCCTATTCATGGTAACATGGCAATCAACTGTGCGGATTTTGTCATCTTTTGGCTGAAGCAAGAGCCTAAGTAGAACTTTGTGTTGCCTTGATATTTATTTGGTGTACAAAACCATTGAGTGTTTGTTCTCATTAGGGACTATTAACAAATACAAAATACTATTAGTTCATTCAAACTTTCACATCTGTTTCCATCCTGTGTAGGCTTTTAATCCTGTATATCAATCAGGGTGTGATTAGAGTAGGACCACTATGAGCCATGTATGGAATTTATGCAAATGTGGGAGATGGTGGAGAGGTTGATTCAAGTCTGGCTTCTGTCTTGTTTTGGGCTTCACCTGCTATAGGTTGGCTAGGTCAGCCTCCAAGGGAAAGCTGGATGTAAAACAGGGGGTCAAGGACAAATTGAAACCTGCAAGAAAGAACTGGAACCCACCAGGATAAATGACTCTCTTGATTTCATCAGGAATGTCTGGTATGTGATGGGTATGTAAGAAAACACAGGTTCTCTGCCAGTGTAGACAATGCTTATCATGGCACTTTTCCCATGATCATGACTCTGCTTCAGAATCCCTCTAAACACAGATATCTAGGTAGTTGTTTCCAATCTAATGAAGTTGATCTAAGATAAGAAGCCTATTTGCCATATCCAGTGTCAACACAGCATTCAAGAAAGGGGTACCCTGTTATAGGTCACCCTCATTCTCTAGATCTCAGTCCTAATTGATTTTATGATTTAAGGAGACTTTGAGGATAACTGACCATGACTTACTTAGAGCACTGCTTTTTAAAGGGAAAAATGAATTTCAAGGTTCACTAATCAACTAACCGGTAGTGTCTCAAGAGAAAGTAACTGTTTCTTATTAGCAGTAGCAATAATAGAACATGCTCTTTGGAAGATTATCTACATTTATTTTTATTTGTTCTTAACTTACATGCTTCACGTTTATGTAAACTTGGTCAAAACATTAGTCAATAGATCTTGAACATGAGATAAAAGTCAGAAGGAGCTATGCTTTCAAAAGAAAACAGAGTGAGAGTGACCTGGACATTGCCTTTGTCTGATCTTCATGGGAAGCCCTCTATACGTACTAAGTTCTGAAATTACACAAGGGCATGGATTTCATTTTCCTTTCTACTTTTCTTCAGTTTCAGCATAAAACTGCATTTATCTAACTTGACTCCATTGATCTGACTTCTGTCCATTTGGGCACAGCTCAATGAATATAGCTCTTCTCCACAGTGATACTTCAGCTCTTATTTTTCCCTCAAATTGTCTCTGCATCTCAGATCTTGAGTGTCTTTAAGAATTTCTCTTTTACCATAAGGATATTACATAATGGTAAAGGGATCAATGCAACAAGAAGAGTTAACTATCCTAAACATATATGCACCCAATGCAGGAGCACCCAGATTTATAAAGCCAGTCCTTGGAGACCTACAAAGAGACTTAGACTCCCACACAATAATAGTAGGAACCTTTAACACCACATTGTCAATATTAGACAAATTAACAAAACAGAAAATTAAGGCTATCCAGGACTTGAACTCAGCTCTGGACAAAGCGGACCTAATAGACATCTATAGAACTTTCCACCCAAAATCAAGAGAATTTACATTCTTCTCAGCACCACATTGCACCTATTATAAAATTGACCACATAATTGGAGGTAAAACACTCCTCAGTAAATATAAAAGAATGGAAATCATAACAGTCTCTCAGATCACAGTGCAATAAAATTAGAACTCAGGATTAAGAAACTCACTCAAAACCACACAACTACATGGAAACTGATCAACCTGCTCCTAAATGACTACTGGATAAGTCATGAAATGAAGGCAGAAATAAGGATGTTCTTTGCAACCAATAAGAATGAAGACACAACATACCAGAATCTCTGGGACACATTTAAAGCAGTGTGCAGAGGGAAATTTATAGCACTAAATGCCCATCAGAGAAAGCAGGAAAGATCTAAAATCGACACCCTATCATCACAATTAAAAGAAATAGGGGAGCAAGAACAAACAAATTCAAAAGCCAGCAGAAGACAAGAAATAACTAAAATCAGAGCAGAGCTGAAGGAGATAGGGACACAAAAAACCGTTCAAGAAACTCAATGAATCTAGGTGCTGTTTTTTTTTTTTTTTTTTAAAGATCGGCAAAATAGATAGACCACTAGCCAGACTAATAAAGAAGAAAAGAGAGGAGCATCAGATAGGTGCAATAAAAAAATGATAAAGGCAATATCACCACTGATCCCACAGAAATATAAACTGCCACAAGAGAATACTATAAACACCTCTATGCAAATAAAACAGAAAATCTAGAAGAAATAGATAAATTCCTGGACACTTACACCCTTCGAAGACTAACCCAGGAAGAAGTCAAATCCCTGAATAGACCAATAACAAAGTCTGAAACTGAGGCAGCAATTAATAGCCTACCAACCAAAAAAAGTCCAGAACCAGATGCGTTCACAGCCAAATTCTACCAGATGTACAAAGAGGAACTGGTACCATTCCTTCTGAAACTATTCCAAACAATACAAAAGAGGGAATTCTCCCTAACTCATTTTATAAAGTCAACATCATCCTGATACCAAAACCTCGCAGAGACACAAATGACAAAGAAAATTTCAGGCCAATATCCCTGATGAACATCAATGCAAAAACCTCAATAAAATACTGGCAAACCAAATCCAACAGCACATCCATAATCTTATCCATCACAACCAAGGCAGCTTCATCCCTGGAATGCAAGGTTGGTTCAACATATGCAAATCAATAAACATAATCCATCACACAAACAGAACCAAAGACAAAAACTACATGATTATCTCAATAGATGCAGAGAAGGCCTTTGACAAAATTCAGCAGCCTTCAGGCTAAAAACTTTCAATAAACTAGGTATTGAAGGAACCTATCTCAAAATAATAAGAGCTATTTATGACAAACCCACAGCCAATATAATATGGAATGGGCAAAAGCTGAAGAATTCCCTTTGAAAACTGGCACAAGTCCAAGACTCCCTCTCTTACCACTCCTATTAAACATAATATTCGAAGTTCTGGCCAGGAAAATCAAGCAGGATAAAGAAATAAAGGGTATTCAAATAGTAAAGAGGAAGTCAAATTGTCTCTATTTGCAGACGACATGCCTGTGTATCTAGAAAACCCCACTATCTCAGCCCCAAATCTCCTGAAGCTGATAAGCAACTTCAGCAAAGTCTCAGGATACAAAATCAATGTACAAAAATCAAAAACATTCCTATACACCAATAACAGACAAACAGAGAGCCAAATCATGAGTGAACTCCCATTTACAGTTGCTACCAAGAGAATTAAACACCTAGGAATACAACTTACAAGGGATGTGAAGGACCTCTTCAAGGAGAACTACAACCACTGCTCAAGGAAATAAGAGAGGACACCGACAGAAAAACATTCCATGCTCATGGTTAGGAAGAATCAATATTGTGAAAATGGCCATGCTGCCGAAAGTAATTTATAGATTCAATGCTATCCCCATCAAGCTACCATTGACTTTCTTCACAGAACTGGGAAAAAAAAAAAACACATTAAATTTCATATGGAACCGAAAAAGAGCCTGCATAGCCAAGACAATTCTAAGCGGGAAAAAAAAAAAAAAACAAACCAAAGCTGGAGGCATCAAGTTACCTGACTTCAAACTACACTGCAAGGCTATGAGTAATCAAAACAACATGGTACTGGTACCAAAACAGACATATAGACCAATGGAACAGAACAGAGGCCTCAGAAATAATACCACACATCTACAACCATGTGACCTTTGACAAACCTGACAAAACAAGCATGGGGAAAGGGGCCCTATTCAATAAATAGTGTTGGGAAAACTGGCTAGCCATATGCAAAATGCTGAAACTGGATCCCTTCCTTACACCTTACACAAAAATTAACTCAAGATGAATTAAAGATTTAAACATAAGACCTAAAACCATAAAAACCCCAGGAGAAAATCTAGGCAATACCATTCAGGACATAGGCATGGGGCAAAGACTTCATGACTAAAACACCAAAAGCAATGGCAACAAAAGCCAAAATAGACAAACCGGATCTAATTAAACTTAAGAGCTTCTGCACAGCAAAAAACAAAAAACTGTCATCAGAGTAAACAGGCAACCTACAGAATGGGAGAAAATTTTTGCAGTCTACCCATCTGACAAAAGGCTAATATTCAGAATCTACAAAGAACTTAAACAAATTTACAGGAAAAAAACAACCCCATCAAAAAATGGGCACAAGAAATGAACAGATACTTCTCAACAGGAGATATTTATGGAGCCAACAGACATATGAAAAAAAAGCTCATCATCACTAGTCATTAGAGAAATGCAAATCAAAAACACATTGAGTTACCATCTCACACCAATTAGAATGGCAATCATTAAAAAGTCAGGAAACAGATGCTGGAGAGGATGCAGAGAAATAGGAATGCTTTTACACTGTTGGTGAGAGTGTAAATTAGTTCAACCATTGTGGAAGACAGTGTGGAGATTCCTCAAGGATCTAGAACTAGAAATACTATTTGACACAGCAATCCCATTACTGGGTATATACCCAAAGAATTATAAATCATTCCATCATAAAGACACATGCACACATATGTTTATTGTAGCACTGCTCACAGTACCAAAAACTTGGAAACAACCCAAATGCCCATCAATGATAGACTGGATAAAGAAAATGTGGCACCATGGAATACTATGCAGCCATAAAAAAGGATGAGTTCATGTCCTTTGTAGAGGCATGAATGAAGCTGGAAACCATCATTCTCAGAAAACTAACACAAGAACAGAAAACCAAACACCACATGTTCTCACTGATAAGTGGGAGTTGAACAATGAAGACACATGGACACAGGGAGGGGAACATCACACACTAGGGCCTGTTGGGTGGTGGGAGGCTAGAGAAGGGATAGCATTAGGAGACATACCTAATGTAGATGTTGGGGTGATGGATGCAGCCAACCACCATGACATGTGTATACCTATGTAACAAATCTGCATGTTCTACACATGTACCCCAGAACTTAAAGTACAATAAAAAAATTCCTCTTTTACCATGTAACATTATTTTTCACACATCTGCATACTGATTCCTCTTCTCCAGAATCATTCTGGATTATTTGTATTTCTGAGTTGTGAGAATCATATAATATCTGGCACAAAATTGAACCAGAGCATCACCACACTTATTCTGGAAGATATACTAAGAGATCCTTAAAATTAAAATGAAAAAAAATAGCTTATTTTTTTGATGTATCCATATCATAATACTTCCTTATATTGATCTTGTGGTCAATTAAACTCCTTAAAGCTTTCCATATAGGGTGCTTGAAGCCACAGTGTCATTCTGCAATCCACAGATGGACTATTTAGACTCAAGAGTAAGCAATCATATTTGTCATTTTTATAGTTTACAGGTCTCAAAATTATAATGGGAATGAGTTGAGGCCTCTGTGAATTTTCAGTTGAATTCACTGTCACTTTAAGCAACAGCTACTGCTTTTCTAAGTACTCACAAGTCAACCTTAAAAATACATTATTTTGGATTTTATCTGGCCTAGTGTCAAATTTACTTGTATACACAGGTCATGTCTTCAAATTGTTAAGAGATGATAAGATCTGCAAGGATAGGAATTTTATCTACTTAGTTCTCTGATGTATCTCTAGTAACAGGCCCTCACTCATATCTGTAGAATAAATTCATTTATATGCAAGACAGTTTTCATATAATAAATTATGTAATCCTTTTAACAGCTCTAAGAGGTAAGGCTATTTTTATTCCATTTTACAGATGAGGAAGTGAGGTATCTGCTTTCAAATTTCAGAGTGGATATTGATTGATTACTAGAAATCAGCTATAATATATATGTAGAAAACAAGAAACTATAGCCAAAGAAAGGGACAACCAACTTTTCTAAAAGAGATTATATTTTCTTTTTTTCCCCTTCCCCATCCCTCTCATCTCTTCATTCTTTCTATTCTTGGTTTCTGTGAGATTGAGTTTTTAGATACTTCATATAAATAAGATTATACAGTATTTGTATTCCTGTGAAAATTGCTAAAAGAATAGTTTCTTAACATTCTCATCACAAAAAATTAAGTTGGTTAGGTGATGGATATATTAGCTTGACTGAATCTATAAAATATAAATAGATCAAAATATCACATTGTACCTCATAAACACAATAAAAATTTTTAATATAAAAATTGCAATATATTATTTTTAAAATCTTATCAAATTTTTTACTATTAGATAAGCACATGAATCCTAGAAAATCCAAAAAGAATTAAAATATATAGCTTTATTTACCTTTTCTTTATTATAAAAAACTTTTATTTTAGGCTCACGGATTTGTTGTATAGGTAAATTGTGTGTTGCAGGGGTTTGGTATACAGATTATGTCAGCACACAAGTAATAAGCACAGCACCCAATAGGCAGTTTTTTTTTTATCTTCACCCTCCTCTCATCCTCAACCTTCAAGTAGTCCCCTGTATCTGTTGTTCCCTTCTTTGAGTTCATATGTACTCAATGTTTAGCTCCCACTTCTCAGTGAGAACATGCTGTACTTGATTTTCTGTTCCTGCATTTTCTTTGTATACAAAATATAGGTATTCAGTCACTCAGCAATCAAATTTCAGAAATTTTTTTTTCAAGAACAGTGCTGGGGGTACAAAAATGTAATTAGATAGAATACATAACACTAGTAGGTGATGGCACAATAGGGTTATTACAATCGACAATAATTTATTGTACATTTAAAAATATCTTGAATAATATAACTGGATAGTCTGTAACATAAAGGATAATTTCTTGAGGTGATAGATACCCCACTGTTATGCATTATATGCCTGTATCAAAATGTCACATGTGCCCCATAAGTATATACACCTATTATGTTAAAAAATTGTCTTAAAAAGAACTATGCCAGGTACTAGCAGAAATTTATCCCAAACAACTGTCAATCATGCTCAAATAGCAACAACAAAATGTGTACTAAACCAAGCAGAAATTATGGAGATGAAGGACCACTTATATGCTCATGCAAATGTTGAAAGAGACATGACCAAAAATGACAAATAGGTAATATAAAAAGAGAAAAGTGAGCAAAAGCCCAAATGGTGATTGCAATAATGAAATCAGATTACAAAATGAAATGTGACAGGAGCCCTACTGAACTGTATGAAAGCTGAGAGGTTAAGTACCATTATAAATCCTGGGTCAGAATTTATTAGAAAGACTCCATATTGATGAGAAAGCTATTGATGCTTTATTGTCTCATAAACAAAAGTATGGCTAATCATGCATGTACAAATTAAAGCTATTCCTCATTCATGAGGATGGAGTTAATTAACTGAGGTTAAGCAAGGTTTTCCAATGGACTATTATGAATAATTATGATTTGTGTATTCTCCATCCTTGATCTCAGAAAAAAAGTTGTTTTGTCATAGGACATCTCAAGTTACAAATATTTTTCTTCTTTTTTCTTTTTTTTTTGGTACCCAGATCATTTCCTTTTGTCACCCATACCAACGATGAACTCAGATAAATGCAAATGATCAATCAAAGGGATATGGAGTCTGACAGTTCTAAGGATGAAGCTCTATGGATAGTTATAGCTGTTCATGAAGCCTATGTCAAATGTTTAATGTCCATGTATTCCCACACAGTTGGCATAATTTGACTTGCCCTAGTAAGAGTACGCATGTGGTAACAGTCAGTCTTAAGAGACATTGGTAAGATAATGTCTGTAACACAAAGGATAAATTCTTGAGGTGATGGATACTCCACTGTTATGCATTATATGCCTCTTACCAACTAACAAAAATCAGAAATTAAATGTTCTTTTCAACCATTCTATTCTTTAGATGGTTCATTAATCTCAACTCCCATGACTATCTATAATTCCAATTAGCAAGCAATAGTAAATGCCAATTCTTGCTCTCTTAATTTCATCCAGAACACCAACTTTTACTCCCTACCCCTTAAACTTCATACTTGCTAATAATAGAAGAACCATTTTGGCCTCCTTGATTTCTGATGAAAAAGCAACTATTAATCTTACTCAGAATCCCTTGTACTTCATAACTCACTTCCATCTTGCTGCTTTGAAGATATTCACTTGTTTTGAACTTTTTAATTGTAACTCATCGAGGCTTGGATCTTTTTGAGTTTGGAGGCTTGGAATTTGTTGAGTTTCCTATATGTGTAGATTCATGTTTTTCCTCAAATTTTAAGTGTTTTTGGCCATTATTTCTTTAAATTTTCTTTCTCCTTCTTTCTCTCCTCTCTACTTCTAGAACTCTCTAATTATGTATATATTGGATACTTGATGATGTCCCACAGGTTTCTGTGGCTCCATTCATTTTTCTTCATTCTTGTTTCTTTTGTTCTCTGATGGATATTCCAAACTGACCCATTTTCAAGTTTACTGATTTTTTTTGTTTGCCAACTCAGATCTGCTGTTGATTCTCTGTAGTGAATTTTTCCCTTCAGTTGTTATAATTCTCCACTCCAGATTTCCTATTTTTTAATAACTCTCATTTTTTATTTCTTAGGCACTTTCTTTTAATTATCTAAACATGATTGTTTCATTCTTGGAACATATTTTTAAAAAACTGATTAAAAGACTTTGACTAGTAAGTATGATATCTGAGCTTCTTCAGGGATCTTTCCTATTGACTGCTTTATTTCCTGTTTATGGGACATACTTTCATTCTTTGTTAAACAATGGATAAACTAAATAATTTGATGTGACAACTCTGGAAATTATATTTATTCCCTTCAACATGTGTTGTTGTTTCTAGTTGTTTTTGTTATAGAAGATTTATGTTTAATGTCTTTCCTGGGCTACTTATGTAAAATATGTATTTTTTGTCATATGCCACTGAAGTCTCAGCTCAGTTAGCTCAGTGGTCAGCTAATCAATGAACACATATTTTCTTCACTGCCTTGAATGAATATATCTCACCCTTTGTCAAGAGACTGTGTGTGTGCTTGGGCACGCCTTCAAAGCTCAACAGTTTATTAACTCTGCCTTTGCCTTCATTTCTTTTTTGTGCAGAGTTTCAAGGTCAGCCAAAGCTGAGAGATTAGAGCCTTCTCAGGACTTTTCTGGGCATGTGCACAGTAGTGCATCTATGCACAACCTTTGATATCACCCAAAATATGTCAGCATTTTCTAAAATTCCTTATAACATCTAATTTCTCAGTTTTTCTTTTTAAGTTTTCTTGATCAATGTCTTATTTACTGTTACTGGTATTGCTGTTTCAGGCTGTTGCAAGGTTAAGCAATTGCTCCTGATTATTTTCAACAAACGCTCTGGGGATAAGTCTTTCCTATGGAATCAACTTGGACCCAATCAAATAAATGCAAGAAGAAAGTGGAGCTTTTCCAGAGAGCTATCAGATAGGTCAAATAGAAATGCTTCTCTAGGCATGTGATTTTTAGGGGGGCTCTAGACCCATTTTGTTCCTCTAGTTCCTGCTACATTAGTAGTTTTCATATACCATGTTTCCAAAGCTGCTGATTTTCAAGGCTACCAAAGAGGTGGGGGTAGGGAGATATAAACAGGGCAAGGTAAAATGCTATAATGTATTTGTTATTCTTAATAAGATTCAGCTGCTTTTCCTCAATAATAATTTCTATTATTGTTGTATGATTTTGATTAATTTTCTGAGATCTGAAAAAGTTGAATTTTACCATTTTTGTGAGTATTCTTGTTATGAAAAAGCAGATTTTCGGAGGGCCTTACTATGCCATTCCAGAAATGTTTCTAGTTTGTTTTTTTATTTTTGTATTAATTTTTTATTGTTCTTGGTGTATGGCTTTTATAGACATCTTATCTACTAATATTTTCACTATCACTTGATGTAGAAGTTAATTAATTTAATCTAAAAAATTTCATGTATTCTAACTAAAATATAATGTATAAGCTCTCTTGAAATCTGTATGATTTATAAAGAATACAGATATATTTACAATGAAAATTTTAAGTTTCAAGAAAAAAAGCTTGACAATAGAATAATGAGATACAGCAAGGTATAAAAAACTGAAATTGTCAAAATAAAATTTAGAACATTTTGAACCTTATAATACCCATTTTAATAGAAATATGTAGATACCTAGGAAAAACACAAAAGGTAAAATAATTACAATGATACATCACTATTTTTCTTGGGAAAATACACATCAAACATCATTTAATAAAATGGAATCGACTACACGTAAGACAAAGTGAAAAAAATAATGAAGAAAATTCTGCTTATCATGCATGAGGCAGGGATGGTAATATAAGTTAGTTCAGGTCTTAAAGCTGTTATTAGCTTAGTGTCTCATTAAGCTGCATCTAATTTTAGTGTTTAAAGACAAGACACAGTGCTGGAAAACTCCATTTTGCAAAACTGTTCTTTTCTATGTGTATGCTGTACATGTAAACATTCCTATTTCTACACAGAATTATATATGTAATACCAAATAAAGTAGGTTGAATAGATCCCCCCAAATCAATCTCCACCAAAATCCTCAGAATGTCACCTTATTTGGAAATAGAGTCTTTGCCGGTGTAATTATTTATAAAGAGATCATACAATTATTGGCAGTGGTGGGGAGCTCAAAATCCAATGACTAATGTCCTTATAAGAAGAGGAGAGGACAAATAGGGATATGCACAGGGAAGAAGGCCATGCAAAAATGAGGGCAGAGGTTGGAATGGTGCAAATACAAACTAAGGAAAAATAAGGATTGCTGGGAACCACTAGAAGCAAAGAAAATATTCTTCCCTAGAGTCTGCAGAGGGAGCATGACTCTGATGGTATCTTGCTTTTAGCCTCCAGAACTGTGAAATAATAAGTTTCTGTTGTTTTATACCACTCAGGTTGTGGTACTTTATTACAGCAGCCTTAAGAAACCAGCACACCAGGTATTCTATATTTTATGAGAAATTTAAGGAATTCTCAAAGGGAAATTGGAATGACACAATTTGGCCCTATTTTCACCTTAGGCACTGACTTAAAACTGTCCCCTTACAAGAGCTAGAATGTGACTTTACAACACAAAGAATGTTATAGTTCTTAATTCAAAAAAATTAAAGTATTTAAAATAAAAGTAACAAAATTTGATCTGTTTCACTGGTGATAAAGGAGAGAGAAAAACTTAACTTCTACCCTCTGAAGGTTTGATAATTGAGTGTATAAAATAAACTAATAGATTAATAGGAAGAAAAACATTTTAATTATGTGGATATATGCATTGGATTTCTACAAAATATTGAAGGAAGAAAGGAAAGATGGCTAAGTTTTCATATAGGGGCTTGAAGCAAGCTTCTGTGGGGAGGTGGGGACGCATTACAGGAAAATGAGAGGAGGAAATGCAGTGTGAACATTATCTGTGTAAAGGGAAGGTATGGACCTTTAGTCTAGTCTTCCGTGATGCTTCCTCTTCCCTGGTTGATGAGATTCCAGAGAGGGGCAAATGAGTTCCTTTCAGACAAGGGAACTCAGAGATGGTCCTTCTTTGTGTTGGCTCTTCCCTAAATTCTTCTAGATTGAAGTAATCAGCATACCAAAGCAGTATGTTTTGGAGTGGTATATCCTGGATTCCTTCAGTGGTATCATTCAAATGCTCTGGACTTCAATTTCTTCATTGAGAAAATGGCATGTCATGGCATTATAGCTATTTATTAATATATGCAAAAAAGTTTGTGTCAATTCCTCTTATGAAATTTAGTCTGTTACTTGAGCTTGTAAGGTCTTTAATTCAAGGAACCTTATTTTATTTTCTTTTGTATCAAACAGAATAGTAACTTTTCTGTCTTTCTCAAGCACCCAGATACTGTTTATACCTTATTAGACATTCAAAACTTTGTTGAAAGAATATCTGCTTAATGCAAGAAAAATATTAATTTTAATGCTTAAGAAGGAAAAAAAAAGGATTGTTCAACTGGCAAAATCTAAATCTTACATCTTTGGGAACTGGAGCTCAGTGAGATTATAGCCACAGTGAAGCTATACTTCAGATCTTTAGATTTCTCATCCCATAAAAGTTGCTTTTCCTATTAGAAGAGTTTCCAGCAGGCTTTGCACAATTGGCAAAATGGTTAAGATGATAGGCTTTTAAGGGTATTTCCTGGGTTCAAATCCTGACTCTGTCACATACTTTGTGACCTCAGGAATTAACATAATCTCTCTGGGACTCAACTTCCTCATCTGTAGTATGGATTTAATAATCATAACCCACATCATAGGGTTGTAAAAAGGATTAAATGGATTAAGGCACATAATAGGTACATAATTGGGCTCAATAATGTTAGTGACCATAATAGATAGAATCAAACATTGGTTGTACCTTTGTAAATAGCTACTATATAATGTACTTTGTGGCCTGATTCAGCATATATTTCCTTTATTGCTTCAGGTAGCCCAAGGTTTGTCAACCTAGGCACTAACGACATTCTAGGATGGATAGTTTTTAGGAACTATCCTGTGCATTGCAGAATTTTAGCAGCTTTTCTGGTGTCTACCCACTATATACCATTAGTACAACCCCTTCCCCAGCACTGTGACAACCAAAAATATCTCCACACATTGCCAAATACCCTGAGGATAAACTTTTTTTTTTTTTTATGACAGTCTCACTCTGTTGCTCAGGCTGAGTGCAATAGTGTGATAAAGTCTCACTACAGCCTTGACCTCCCTAATTCAAGTGAGCCTCCCATCACAGCCCCCAGAATAGCTGGGACTACAGGCATGCACCACCAGGCCCGGCTAATTTTTAATTTTTTGTAGAGACAGAGTTTCGTTATGTTTTCCAGGCTGATCTTGAACCCCCTGTTCTCAAGCAATCCTCCCATCTTGACCTCATAAAGTGCTGAGATTGCAGACATGAGCCACTACATCCTACTGAAACATCACTTTTAAGAATCTCTGTTCCAGCTTTCAAGTCCGTTGACAGTTGGTTTAATGTCACTTTGTTAACTTCCAATTATCTGATTTCATGCCCTTGTATAAATACAATTTGACATATTAAGTAATAATCAATGTGGATCCTATTTGGAAATAACATATTAGAGTATGTAATAAAGAAGACAAGTCACCACTACCACTTCACCACAACCTATATCTGGTACCTTGCTCAGTGCTTGGCATGTGAGAAGAGTTCATGAATTATGGTCAAATGGAATAAATGTTGGTGAGAGAAATTATTCTCCTTATTGAAGAGAGTGAAACCCTTGTGTGCACTGAATCTTTGTCACATACAAGGCACTGTACTAGATGCCTTACATACATTATAGCAACTCTTAATTATCCCCAAGTGGCAAAATTCCACTTTACAAATAAGGAAACTAAGATTTAGTTCAAAGTCACACAACTAGCAAGAAACAGAAACAAGATCTGAATGCATAGCTTCCTAAATCTCCATCTGTGCATCTAATAACAGAATGCCCTTTGATACCACTGGTTAAAATTAATAGTCCTAGAATGAATAGAATTACCTGTTACAGTACCAACCTTTTGGGATTATTCCCTGAGATCATACAAGCATAGTGGAAAGTTTTAAATCCAAATAAATACAATATGAACTAATGAAAGCATCTGAGGATGGCTTTGAAAAACAATTTTACAGGTACAGATGAGGAAAAGCTACGATGTAACTCCCCAGAAGCATTTATTCATCAGTTGCCAGCTGAGACCAACTTATCTTATTTGACATGCATCTCATCACCTCTACTCATGCTTGTAGATCTCATTTCGGAATAGTGTGTTGGCAGTGAAAAGTAAGTCTCAAAAAGATTTATTATGTCATTAATCAATACTCAGTGCCACAGAGCAAATAAACCACAAACACGCTGAATCTGCTTGCTCAGTTGTCTTAAATACTGTCAAGTCAAAGTGACTGAGACCTGTGTATGCTCATTTTGGGGTTGAGTGTGTATATACAAGCGCACATATACCAATAGAGTCCAATCTAGAAATATTAAGAGCTATGGAATAATGAAAAACTTACCACTCTTCTCAAATATACCTGATCACAGTATAATTTCAGGACACTGAAGGGTATAAGTTTATTCCCCAAATACTGCATTTCATTTAGGATTTCTTTTTCTATCACATATAGTAAATCAGAACTTGCTTATAAATAAATTATATTCTATAATTCCATTTTAAGGCTATTGTTTCCATGTTAGAATACATTTTTCATTTTACAATGAATGACAAGCCATTTTTATAGTTAGTCTATACAACTCTATTTAAGTCTTAATGTGTCTGACATATATATATATATTTAAATGACAATAAGACATTTAGCTATAATTCAAATAATGCTCTCTCTATATATATAGATAGATAACAGAATTTATCGATGTTCAGTAAATTCTCTCTATATAAAGAGAGCATTATTTCCATTATAGCCAAATGTGTTATTTTTATTTAAAAATACATTTAAAATTTTTGGAAAACAGATTTTATTCCTTAATAATGATGACTCCATTGGAAGTTTCAGGGTCAAGGATTCTACCAGTTACACAGTGTAGAGGCAGATAATGTTACTGAACATCAATAAATTCTGTTATCTTTTAAAGTCAGCTAAAACTCATTAAATGTCTATCCTATGTTGAACATACAGATCCTGTACTTTAGATGCCCCCAGCTTAAAACAGGGAGCTTGTACAAGTATAAATAACTACAGTAGAGTGAGTTAAGAATAGCATAGACTAAATACAAGTTAGAGGTTATATAGAGAGGAGAGGGGAACATGGGGATGAGAGCATGGGATTTAGAAAGGGCTTCACCCAGATTTTTGAGCTGTGTATATGAGCTCACATATGTAGGTTATATTTAGGAGATTTGATCTTGAAAACAAAAGACAGGGAATCTGGTTGCTAGATAATATTTCTCAGGGAATCTGGTTGTCAGATAGTATCATACCATAATTATGAGCTCTAATATTATAATTGCATTCCTTTCATTTTGTTTGAGTCTACAGTCTGGGAAATTACCTTTTGAAATTCACATAAATAAAACAATCATAATGACCAATAGTTGAGCACTGACTTGGACATTGTTCTAAGGACTTTAGGTGTATTACCTCATTTAATTCTCACAACTTGCCTATGGGGTGAACTCTATTTTATTCATTTTGTAAACAAAGAAAATGATGTACTGAAAGTTCAGTAACTTTCCTAAACTGACAAAGATGGGATTTGGACCTAGTTCATCTAATTCTAGACCTAGTTTTTGCTATAATTACTGCTTCCAGATAATTTAAAATAATAATTTAACTGACATTTAGTATTTTCCCCAGTGGTTATTTTACCTGAGTTCTAACATCACATTGCAATGAAGGAGATTTAACCCAGACAGATCTGGTAAAATTATCCCTGCCTTTGTACTGCTATAGCCTATGACCCAGCAATTCTACTTTTGGGATTCTACTCCTTAAACTTATGTGTTGATACATTTAACAAAAGACATATACTCAATGATCCACAAGAGTATCACTTTTAACACCCTCCTACTGGAAAACAACAAAATGCCTTTCCATATCAGAAAGTATGTATAACCTCTGGAATGAACACGTAATGCAATTCTTTATAGCAAGGAGAGTGAATAGTGGACAACTACCCCCAATATGGATGAATCTCCCAATGTTCAGCAACATAAATCGACACAAAAGTATACACACCATATGAATCCCCATATACAAGGTAGAAAAATGGGCAAACCCAACTATGTTGTTAAAAGTAAGAAGAGTAGTAATCCTTGGTCAATAGGATGGCTAGGAGGGAGCATGGGAATACTTTTAGAGAGACTGATAATGTAACTTTTATTAAACCTATGAGTGATGGTTATATGGATGCATTTACTTTGAGAAAGTATATTCTTCAATTATGACATGTATACCGTGTGTGTGTGTGTGTGTGTGTGTGGTGTATGTATAAAATACGTCAATAAAATTTTCAAAAGTCAAATGATAAAATGTATTCACCACAGAACAAAGTAGCTATTCAACAAACATATGTTGAATGGAGGAAATAAAATTAAATGTTGTTTTATCTAATTAAAAACTTTTTTTGGATATCCAATTTTATATATTTAACCATTCAATGAGTTTAACTAGACTTTTTAGAATCTTTAAGTAATATGATCCAAGAATCGCACCTCTTTGGCTTATATCTGGGCAGTAGATAGAGAGGACATGTGAACCAGTCTTGCTGGTAAAACAGAGCAAATGCTGTGGGATAGGAGCAGGAGGAGCTGGGCAGGGAGAAAAGACAGTTCTGGAAAACAGAAGCTGCCAAAGGAAGTCTTTAAGGAAAATCTGGAGCCTATTTACTAATCGGGCTGTGTCCCCAAAATCTCCTGGGAAATGGTAAAAGATGGCCTAGCCAGGCATGAGTCTATAAAAGAGTGAAGATGGCTTTCTTTGGCTATGACTGTGGGGTCAAATTCAAGTGTGAAGGGCAGCGATAAAAAGCAACAGTTGCAGTAAACAGTGGTCCCAGGCACAAATCAACATTAACCATCTTAAATTTGGTTTAGTTCCCTTGTTGGTCTTTCTAACTGCACAAACTATAATTGCCTTTAAAGCAATCTGCAAATATTAAAAATAGACATATGAGTATATCTAACGTGAGGCAGTTATATGGGCATTTATTTTGTTATTCTTCCTCACTAGAGCCTCACAACAAAGTGAGAAAGCATATTAGTCCTTACAATGTTAATATAAAATATTTAGAGGGGTCAAATATTTGCAGCTTTTAAGTATTAAGATGGGAATACTTTCCCTGAAGCACCTAAAACACCATTAAAAATAAGAAAATATTAATAAATTATTTGTCACTTAAATTGTGCAGCCTGTGGCTCCCAGAGAAAATGAAAGTTGAATAGCTCTTTTTAAGCTTGTATTGGGATCATCAGTCATCTACTCACTGGTAGAAGGTAAATAAGCAGACAAATGTTCTTTGTGCTAGCACTCTCTTATCTCCTTGTTAATCTGTAATTAGTTTAGGAAGCAGCATATATGATTTGGGACCAGAATCAGTTTTATCACCAACATTAGAATGGTAAATCCTTTCATTAACAGAAACACTACATGGAACAGTTATTGGACTTTTTCTTATGGTGTCACATTGGGTATTTATTTCAGATTGCAGTTATGCATGGATGGGTATCATATGGTGCTTTGATGACCTTTAGAAATTCTCTTGATTAAACGCTGTTGTACTTCATTACGACATTTCTTTCCTTGTACTACCAGATTTGATGTGTATGGCTTAATAATGCAAGTAGACACGAATGTTAATAACTTCACAATTCATTGCTTTGCTATTTTTTAATGCATATGAAATTTAGCACAAGTTTCACTGGCTGCAGGCTTACATGAATCATATAAATTAAAGGGTAACAAAAGAACATATTAGCATTTGTTAGCCTAGATGCACGAATTTTGTACTAACCATTTTAATATGTACTACAACTTTTCCACCCTCAAGTTAAAAAGCCTTTCAATTTTTCAGCCAACATCATAATTGAATTGGTTCTCTTTCTGCCTAAGGATAATGATTTTACACTGATGGAATCTTTATTAGATTCTAAGGATTATACTGATGCTACTGGTTTTTAAAGTCAAACAACTCTACCCAGGGAAAGAGGTATTTCAGTGAAATCATGAGTAAAAAAATGTAAAATATGTCATTTAGGGGTAAAATGCTTGTTTAATTATTATTGCAAAATAAGCTCAACTGGTGTCTGATAATTGATTCTCAGGTGAAATGGCCACATGCTGTGAAGGCTGTACAACCTAAAATTTCATAGAGCAAAACTGGCTCCAAACCACGGCTATTTTTCACACTAGGTAGTGTTTTGTTGATTTTCTGACGAAGGCACTTTTAGGTTGCTGGTTGAAATATAATTTCATAAGATAGAACTTGTCTTTTGATAGCTGAGAATATTTGGTTTGTGTCAACTTAGTTATGTCTTGAAATGGAATTTGCACGAACAACCTTATCTCAGGTTTTTAAATATGTCACACTAGATTTTCAGTCTGAATAGTATTCTGGCAGTGACCAAAAATAAGGCTTCAGATCCTTCAAAATTAAAAACTCCAAAACCACATACTACACTACAGAGACAAGATAGGTAAGTCTTGTATTTCTGATCAATAGATCTGAAATCTGAAAATAAGAAAATATGTATTACGTTCAAGTAATTTTGAATAGTTCTTCCATATTTTATCAGATCACTCTGCTGCCTTTGCTTTCTGGCTCAAATTTGGGAGAAGAGTAAAAACAAGGGTTGCTGGTCGTAAAGGAAGAATTGAGGAAAAAAGAGAATAGCTCAAGAAAAAGCAAATTCATGTGACTTTCTTGATTACAACCAGAGAAAAATATTTTATCTGGACAAAGACATATTCTCTCTCTATCTCTCTCTCTCTCTTTCTCTTTCACACACACACACACACTCTCTCTCTCTCTCTCTCTCTCTCACACACACACACACACACACACACAAAAGTCAATGTGAAGGAAATAGGAAAATTCACAGAATGTAAAGAATGGCTTTTTCTCTAAAAGGGTATGAATCAGGATAATTCCAGGTTTTGAGATAGCACTAACTAATGGCATTATTCACAGTATCATTATTGGAATAAATCATTTTGAACCCTTTATTTTGCCCTCTACAACTAACCTAAATATTTAAATACCAAGAAGAAAGAATCTAATGGACTTTGGTTGGGCCCAGTGCCACTTCTTGCCCAGAGTATAATGTAGCATTTTGACTGATCCCATCAACACAGCATGCTAATGGAAATGGGGTAGTTCAAAAAGGGAAAATCAGGCTGGTGGTGTCAGAAATAAAAGATGATAAATACTTAACAGCCTAAAAGCACTGGTGGATACTACATAAAGGACATTAGACAAATGGTTTCTCCATCCTGAGGCCCCTGTTAACATTGGGAAGTACTGCACTATCTTTGGTTTTTTAAAGGGTTTAATGGAAACTATTTAATTAATGACAATAGTGACACTGAAGAAAAATAAGATGTTGAATGTTGGCAGAAGTTATATCATGTCATTAAGAGTTCAGTTCTGCCCAGGTTTAAATCTCCTCTTCTCTACTTCATAGTGACTTTCAAGTCATTTGGCCTCTTCAAGATTTAATTGCCCCTTCTTCAAAATAGAGATAATAATATGTGTGTTACCATCGCTACAATAATTAAATGCAATAATGCTTGTGAAATGCTTAGTATAGTACCTGATACAGAATAAATTTCAATGTACAAATAGAAAATTTCTATTATTTTCACCATTGGATTTCTTCCCTTTTTTTAAGATGAAATGACCTGATTCTGCATGGAGAAACATTTTATTTCATTCCAATCAGCAATCCTGGGGCACTACTTTTCACTGGTTAATGCAACTTTGGAAAATAATTGAGCTTTAATTGCACTTTATAACACACATAAAAAAAAACCTGGGGAATAAGGGACTACCATATGAATATAGTAAATAATCACAAAATAAAAAAGCATCTTCCATGGTGAAATGTTTGAAAAGCCCCGCTTTAAGGTAGCCATCAGCCCATTTTCTATCCAAAGGACTGAATTGCTTAAAGCAGGGAAGAATCAGAGAGTGACTCGGCATCAGGATTGCCAGAGGCAGCTGGCTAAGAATTCTCAAGTTTTCACTGAGGATTCCTAGACAAGAGTCCCAGCTTTATTGGCCAATCTCTATTTTGAGAGAATTCAGTTCAATCAAACAAGAAGTTCAGCAGAACAATTCAGAAACACAGAAATGCATTATTTGTTATTTAACAAATATGCATTGAGTAGCTACTATACTCCCAGAATTATGCTAGGAACTGATAATTAAATGGAGAGGAAAATAGATATTTCTGAGTATATTATAACTTTTATGACTACTACTACACAATAGTTATTACCTGGTAAGTTAGATGCAGTGTGGTAGAATGGTTAAGAATGTAGGTCCAGGGGTTGATTACTTATGTTCAAATCTTGGCCTCAACACCTATTCATTAACTTTCTTGGTCTGCCTCACTTTCAATCTGAAAATGGGAATAATAATAGCATTAGGTGTTCTAGAGATTCAACAAAATGACACAAGTAAGACTATAAGTGACCCTCTTACCACAGTGTTAAGACTGTGAGATATGTCATAAGAACAGGGAAACGAGATTGAATAGAACAGAAGTAATAAGTGCAAAACTATCTGGAGGGACTGGGAGAGATCAGACCATAAAAGACTTTTTAGGCTATAATTTGGAATTATGTTTTAGGAGTCAAGGGAAGAATTTTAAGGGTTTTAAGCTAAGTGGGGAAACTGCCAACTTACATATGCTTATTAAAAACATAATTTGGGTTGGATGTGGTAGGTCACACCTGTAATTCCAACACTTTGGAAGGCTGAGGCAAGAGGTAACCTTGAGCCCAGGAATTTAAAACCAGCCTGGGAAACACAGGGGACCCCCATCTCTACATATCTAAAAAAAAAATATTAGCCAGGTGTGGTGGCCCATGCCTGTACTCCCAGGTACTTGAATACAGAGAGGCTGAGGTGAGAGGATCACTTAAGCTCAGAAAGTCAACCCTGCAGTAAGCCATGATCATGCCATTGCACTTCAGCCTGGGTGACAGAGTTAGACTCTGTCTCAAAACAACAACAAAAAAAGATAAATAGAAACACAATTCTGTCTGAAGTATGAAAAATTG
Organism: Cheracebus regulus; assembly: GCA_963574635.1. Taxonomy (NCBI): domain Eukaryota; kingdom Metazoa; phylum Chordata; class Mammalia; order Primates; family Pitheciidae; genus Cheracebus; species Cheracebus regulus. The sequence goes on from CAUYQU010098887.1 coordinate 35,070, forward strand.
GCAAGATGGAATTGAGAGTTGTTAAAGGGAGATCAGGTAGGAGACTATTTCAATAGTCAAAACAAGACATGATGATAATCATATTGATAAATTGTAGAGAAGAGATCAAAGAAAAATGTAGAAAATAAGAAAGATAGGACTAGGACTTCATTTATTCTATGGGTGGGGAGAGAATATCAGGTGTGTGGAAAAGTTCTCAGGCATCTGACATGAACTATTAATAGAGCCATGTACTTCAATGCAGTGGACATCTGTTCATTTTCTCTATCAGCATGACTCAATTTTATTCTCATAAATGTACCTAGATTTTTCTCTCATGAGTCAACTCCTTCTTCATTCATCTCAAGAGTGAATCATATTACCTTTGCTTAAACCAATCAGACGATCACATCTTAGCCCTGGCAACTGTCAAGGGATATCCACATAACCCAATATAATCACCTGTCTGAGGCTTCTAAGAAACACTTTTATTCCTGTTATCCCAGATGTAAACCTTAGGGTTTGTACATTATGGAGTTATTATAATTTTTTTCAAGAACTTCATGACTAAATTACCAAAAGCAATGGCAACAAAAGCCAAAATAGACAAATGAGATCTAATTAAACTTAACAGCTTCTGCACAGCAAAAGAAACTATCATTAGAATCAACTGGCAACCAACAGAATGGGAAAAATTTTTGCAATCTACCCATCTGACAAAGGGCTAATATCCAGGATCTACAAAGAACTTAAATAAATTTACAAGAAAAAAAAAACCCATCAAAAATGGGCAAAGGATATGAACAGGCACTTCTCAAAAGAAGATATTTATGCAGCCAGCCAACATATGAAAAAAAGCTCATCATCACTGGTCATTAGAGAAATGCAAATCCAAACCACATTGAGATACCATCTCATACCAGTTAGAATGGCCATCATTAAAATATCAGAAGACAACATATGCTGGAAAGGATGTGGAGAAATAGTAACACTTTTACACTGTTAGTGGGTAAACTATTTCAACCATTGTGGAAGACAGTACAGTATTTCCTCAGGGATCTAGACATAGAAATACCATCTGACCCAGCAATCCCATTACTGGGTATATACCCAAAGAATTATAAATCAATCTACTATAAAGACACATACACATGTATGTTTATTACGGCACTGTTCATAACAAAGACTTGGAACCAACCCAAATGCCCATCAATGATAGATTGGAAGAAAATGTGGCACATATCCACCATGGAATACTATGCAGCCATGAAAAAATCATGCATTTATGTCCTTTGCAGGGACATGGATAAAGCTGGAAACCATCATTCTCAGCAAAGACACAAGAACAGAAAACTAAACACCGCATGTTCTCACTCATAAGTGAGTGTTGAACAATGAGAACACATGGACACAGAGAGGGCAACATCACAGACTGGGGCCTGTCAGAGGGTGCGGGGCTAGGGAAGGGATAGCATTAGGAGAAATACCTAATGTAGATGATGGGGTGATGGATGCAGCAAACCACCGTGGCATGTATATACCTACGTAACAAACCTGCACATTCTGCACATGTACCCTAGAATGTAAAGTATAATAAAAACAAAAAAAGAAATCACTGAAAGCTAGCAAAGATTTTTTTGGGGAAATTACACACATATGAACAATAAAACCATTATGTAATAAAGTGACTAAGCTAGAAAAACCAATCCAGACACTTGTGCACAGGTCTAATAACTGAAATCACTTTAATAGAATGAATGCTCAGTAAATGATGCTTGACATTGCTCACAGATTAAACGTACGTAAGGTCTTCATCTAAGACAAAATCCTAAACAGCTAGCCGAAGGCCTCCACTTCCAATGAAGTCTTCAAAATTCTCTGGAGAAAGAGTCTCTATTAAGTCACTTAGCTCTTTATCTTTCACAAAATCATTAGGTTTAATTAAATGTAGGAATGATACAATTAAACTATAATTTATCAGTTGACTTCTAAAGCACAAGAATTATGATAGATTTAGATCCTTACCTAAATAAAATATCTACCAATAAAATACCCAAAAGTACCATCTTCTAAAATTGAACAATGACAATAGGCTAGTCTCTACACTAGGTATATTGCCTCATTTTCTTACTTATTCTCCCCAGTGGCTTTTTCAGGTATGCATCATTAACCCTGCTTTCAAGTCAAGGGACCAAGTTACAGAGTTAACTTGCTAAGCTTGGAGTCAACTCTGAGTCTATCTGAATTAAGTCATCAAATATTTTCTACTGCTAAGCCTTATTGTAAGTATAGATATCTTTTGGTTTTATCTGCATTGTCACAATTTTGATAAGGTTTTTTATTATCTGTAAGCTCAAACTAAATCCTCTTTACATATTTAGACCTCAATTTATTTCTGACCTCTCTCATACCACGGCCCCTCCTTCTCAAACTAAAACCATGCTGTTGGGATTATAAATTGGGTACAACTTTTCTAAGGGAATTTGGCAACATGTTAGAAAAGATTTAGTTCTCATACTATTTGAGGCAACCAAGATGATTCTAGAAATATTTCCTAAATGGTTGAATGTGATCAACTCATTCTAAAGATGTCTACTTCAATGTAATTTAGAATAGTAAAAAAGTCAAAAAGCAAATAAATATCCAAAGTAGAAGTAAATAAATCAAGTTTTGCTTGATCATGCAGGGAAATACTTTGAAGCTATTAAAATATTTTCATAGAGGAATATTTAATAACATGGAAAACGTTTACAATATATTAAACAAATAAAGCAGAAATTATGTATAATATGACCTTATAATCCTATTTTAATATTTAGATACAGAGATTGTTGGCTGGGGGCAGTGGCTCGGGCTGGGCATGGTGGCTCATGCCTGTAAACCCAGCACTTTGGGAGGCCGAGGTGGGTGGATCACAAGGTCAGATCAAGACCATCCTGGCCAACATGGTGAAACCCTGTCTCTACTAAAAATGTGAAAATTAGCCAGGCATGGTGGCACATGCCTGTAGTCCCAGCTACTCAGGAGGCTGAGGCAGGAGAATTGCTTGAACTCGGGAGGCAGAGGCTGCTGTGAGCCAAGATGGCACCACTGCACTTCAGACTGGGTGACAAAGTGAGACTCCATCTCAAAATAAAACAAAAGATTTTTGGTTATCACTAAATAAAAGCATGCTGGGAATTTCTTTGCAAAGGCTATTGTAACTAGAAGAAATATAAAGTCGGCCGGGCGGTGGCTCATGCCTGTAATCCCAGCACTTTGGGAGGCTGAGGCGGGGGGATCATGAGGTCAACAGATCAAAACCATCCTGGCCAACGTGGTGAAACCCCCTCTCTACTAAAAAATACAAAAATTAGCTGGGTGTGGTGGTGCGTGCCTGTAGTCCCAGCTACTGGGGAGGCTAAGGCAGGAAAAATGCTTGAACCCGGGAGGTGGAGGTTGCAGTGAGCCAAGATCACGCCACTGCTCTCTAGTCTGGCTCCTGGTGACAAAGCAAGACTGTCTCAAAAAAAAAAAAAAAAGAAAGAAATATAAAGTTATTGGAGTGAACTTAAGCATATAAGATGAATTTGTTATAAGAACCTATGATTATTAAAATGAAGTTGAGAGTGTAAGTACAACTGAGCCTCATGACGGATGTGAATTAGACAATGGAAAGCTTTTGGTAAACAAGGTAGTTATATTCTTGGACTCCTTCTCTTTCCTCAAGGCATTCTAGTCAACTCTTCTGCTTCTCTGAAGACCTGCTTCATTTTCCTCCTTTGACTGACATTCTTTGCTTTATTGTACACATTGAAGATGTTGAACACCCCTTTATACCCAAATTCATGTGTTCTCATTCCATGCAATCAGGAAGACTGACTAGCAGTTCTGGTTTCAAAAATGACAAGTATATAATTGATCTACCTTGTGTCATGTATCAAAGCTAGTTCAATAAATGGTGACCACAGGACTATATCACAAAGTTAGTGCCAGCTCCAGTGATTGGGGCTGGGAACTCAGGGTCTGGGCAATTACCCCAAACAAAAGTATTTTCTGTTTTTGCATTTGTATGGTTTTCTGAATTGTTCAATGTGAACACATGCCTCTTTCGTACTAATGTGAAAAAGTTATCAAAAATAAATTTGTCTCTTAAGTTGAGAGACGAAAGGAAGATACCAAGTGAGTCTACCTATGCAAACAGCAGAACCATGGGTTATTTATATCCTGCTAAAAATATCATATGAGGTAGAGAATACTCTGGCTGGGAACTCAGTACCAATTTTGCTGTATTGCTATGTTCCCTACCCCTACTTGTTTTATTGAAGATCCTGAAGTCGTAGCAGAATATCTATTGGCAGAAGAAAAGCTCAGATGTGGGGCCCAATAGCACAAAGTAAAGTATTGGGATAATTGGGAACCCCAGCTTCATTTGACACCCAAGAGAAGACAGGTAAGAAAAACAGAAGCAGCATGATGTGATGTAACTACCCTCCGGGAGATGAGAGGAGGGGATTACATCCCACCTTTAGGAAGTCACTTATACTTACTGATTTTTAATTATGTAAAATAAATTGGCTTGAACCGAATATCATCTATAGCTCTAAAAACACACAGCTCTAAATATTTGATAAGAGTGATGCAGAAAATAATCAGCTTCAAATATTAACTTGGTTGTTTATAACAGCTAAAATTTACCCTTAAGCTATTTTGGCCTTTGTACTACAAAGGGATTTTCAGTATTTGAGGTCTTGGTCATTTATTACAGAATAGGCCTTGTCATTCAGGTATGCAGTGCACTGCTATTTTAATGGGTTTTTAAACCCTCCTTCATGGTTCATTAACATGGATGGACATAACTGCAGAGGTCATAAAGCACAATAGCTTTTCTACACTTACTTGATAAATAGGTAAATCAGCTTACTTCATAGAGAGAACAACATTCCAGATAAGCACAAATTGAAATTCACACACAACTAATTGTATATGGGATGACTAATATGTCAACTCAAAAATAATGTCCATACATTAAACTATTATCAACTGCCTTTCCATTTTGGTTTGCTCTGGCTGCATGCTCCAATGCCCTTATGAAGAAATCTTCAAGGTATCTTTCATTTGGAAAGATAGAGAGGGTAAGAAAACATAGTTTGCATATGCAACAAATTATATCTTCATCCAAAATTGTGTTAGTATGAGAGCTAATTCTCAATATGTCATAAGGATTATTCTGTACTGCTTTTTCTACTGCTCACTGCATGATATTATTTTAATTTAAGGTCAGCTTGGCTTTTTTTAAAAAAAGATCTGCTACATATCATAAATACACTTGAATTCCTTTCCTGATAATCAAAAGTCTGTCAAGAGGCTGGCTGGCATTCAACTCTGATATTATACTGTTTGACACCATTCAATAATGTGTTACACACTGAACAAACAAGTGTTACTCTTTAGTTTACAATATGTGTCAAAATAAATGACTATTTCAGATCTAGTTTTCACTGAGTGACATTTCTATGTGGTGTCATGCTTTTACTTAGCGACCTTAACTTCCTGGAATGAGGAGCCTCAAGATCAAATATTAACTCTATTGTTATCCAGCCTATTTTTAACAAGTCGTTAAATCCAGAGATCCATTCAAAACAGTTTCATGAAACAGATTGTCATGCCCCATCTACTAAATTGCTTTATTATCCTCAGCACCATTGGTACTAAGATGAGATCATCTTCAAGTTTATTTCATTAACCTCAGTTTACATTTCTATATAACTGTTTTTTTTTTTCATCATAGCTACAGGTTTCTGATTTTTTTTTTTTTTTTTTTTTTTGAGACGAAGTCTTAATTAGCATCCCACGTTGCAATGTAATGGCACCATCTCGACTCACTGCAACTACTATTTCACAGGTTCAAAGGATTCTTCTGTCACAGCCTCCCTCAGCTGGGATTACAGGCACCCACCATCATGCGCAGCTAATTTTTGTATTTTTAGCAGAGACAGGGTTTCACCATGTTGGCCAGGCTGGTCTTGAACTCCTGACCTCAGGTGATCCGCCCGCCTTGGCCTCCCAAAGTGCTAGGATTACAGGCATGAACCACCTCTCCTGGCCAAGTTTCTGGATTTTTTTAATGCATATTAACAAGGTTATGTCTTGGGATCATCCTAAATCATTAGTCTACTTAAATAATTAGGATTATTTACAAGTTACCTTTATAACTTGCTTTACAGACATTATTGTGGAGGTTTATAAAGGAATTAAAAAAATAAATTAGACGGATTTATCCTAGGCACTCAACTTCAATGCCAAAGACTTGCCATGAATAATAAAAAATTACTTCACCAATTTAGCCTGAATTTCTGTTTTTATTTATTTCCTCTCCTAGCGTATTTTGTGATACTTAATGTGACAGATACTCAGTTACATCAATTGTTCCTTTTTTCCTTAAAATCTTTTATAGATATCCTTTGTAATGTATTTTCGCTGAAGTCTTTGCCATATTCATGCTAAGAAGCACTTTTTTGCAAGTGGATCATGGTAGTAAGAAGAGAAAAGGCGCATATTTGAAACTTCAGAATCTTAAACTAAAAAGACATGTCAGAACAATTCACATGAAATACCAAATATGAAGCAACCATGTCCAATTCTGCTCTGTTCCTCCTATCCCTAAGGACATGGAATCAGTTACTTTGGATCATTTTAATCTTAAGTCTTTTAATGACTACTTCCAAATCCCAAATAGTATGTTTATATTGATATTACTAGATTTATCAATGTCAGACAATAAGAAATATGTAGTTAAAATTTAAGAATGTAGCTCATTTGTTTCTTCTTTCATCTTCTCAGAAACACGTAATCCATACCATAACGAGTATATCTAAGCCCACCTTTACCATCAGAGCCTAATCAACTCATTGATTCATTTATCTTATAATATGTATTCAACAATGACAATGTGATCAACTCATCTGATAACATGTACTGAACAAGTACGTGATCAAACCTTTATAAGTGCTGGAAAAATAGCAATATACAGAACACAACACACTCTGCCCTCATAGAACTTCCATCCTGATAAGGAGGAGGAGAAAACAGACAATAGACATAATATAACAGGTGTTGATAACAGCTAAGAATAAAGTGAGGGCAGTGTAAGGAGCTGAGAGGGACCAAGAGCTACCTAACAGAGGGTCACCCAAGAAGACATTTTTAACAGGGTAAGGCCTTTTTGATGTCTTTGGCAGAGGCTGGAAGATAGAGGAGTGAGTCATGAAAATGTCAGAGGGGATATGAAGAACCAGAGTAGAAACTGTTAGCAGACTGGCAAGAAAGCCAGTGCAGCTGAGGTATAGTGAGTGCAAAGAGAATGGCAGAAGATGAGAGAGTTTGAAACAGTGGACAGGCAAAGCGATATATTGCAGATGACATCGAGTTTTGATGGTCAAAAGGAAGGAGATGTATACTGAGTAAGATGAGTTTCCAACTGCTTCATCCATCAGGGTAAACAGAGACAATATCATCACATACCATGTCCAAGGCCTGGGCTACCGCATCATGGCCTACATGCTATATAAGCAATGTTAGATTTCTTCTAGTAATATAACACTGTTCTTAACAATGCTATGGAAAATACACTGTAGTGGGGACAATGCAGTGATAGGAATAAAAAATAAGGAAAATATGTTAATCATGTTCAGACACCTCAGGTCTGAGGCCAAGAAAACCTTTGCACTAAGGCAGTGAGGTTAGGTATCAAGAAAAGTGGACAGACTTGAAAGAAATTTCCAGAGAGAAATTGATGGCTATGTAAATGTGGGGCTTAAAGGAAAAGTAAGACAAGAGACTGATTCCAAAGTGTCTAGGTATTGAATGAAATAAAGAGGTTCCGTTGAAAAAGTCAATAGAGATGGCAAGTTTGCTTAAGTTTAAAAAAAATAGTTCCTTATTGGGCAACTTATGTTTTAGGTAGTTGTTGGGTATTTGTTATCAGATCTATTATACAATGTGAAATCCCTCATTACAGGGAGAGTGTTTACTTTTTAAAATTCTTCTTTTGAATTTAGTGTGTTAATATTTGTTGGATTAATGAGTCTTGCTCCGTTTTCTTCAATTAAAAATAATTGAGTTATTCATTTTTGAAAAGGTGATAAGCTTATTGCTGAAGGTTATATGTCAGCAAGTTGACAGTAATTGGCAGAACTCTTCCGGTTATTTATAGCCTATAACTAGTAGACAAGTAACTGACCCTTCCTGTTGCTACCTCTTATTTCACTCAAATAATATTTGAGGACCTATAATTTGCCAGATGCTATACCAGGTACAGGCACAAAGATGAGTAAGAAATGGTGAATGGCAACATATTTCTATTAATACATTGCAAAATGATAAATCAGAGCTCTACTAGCTACTGACTAAGCATTTTTTAAGAAGCACAAGAAAGTACAATTTTAAAGTCATCTCCAGTTTTATCTTTAATATCATTAAATTTTTAAAACTTTAAAACTATTCCTCAATGGAAGCTTTCGAAAATTATTTCCCTTTCCTTCATTCTATTGTATAAGGATCCACATCAAGGTCTGCAAATGCATGGCATCTTCCCTTTCCTACCCATGACAGAAATCACTAATCTATCATAGACCCCTTTCCAAATGAACTCTGGTGTAACTTCAGAAATGTTTTTAAAAATAGGACACAAGATAGGAGCAAACAACAGTTTATTTTGAGTATATCAGATGGAAATTCATTGCCATTCAAGTTGGAACAAGCACTTAACAAAAGAGGATGTGAAAATAGGCTACATATCTCTGAGAAAAGACTCAACTTTATTAGTCATTAGGGAACTTGAAGTTAAAGCCACAGTGAAAGACTAAAGGCAAAATAAATCACTTTGACAATACCAAGTGTTGGTGAGGGTGTAGAACAACTGAATCGGTCACTGTCAATGACTGCAATTTTAAATTGATTCAGCCATTTGGGAAAACTGTTTGACAGTATTTATGACAACTGAGTCTCTGCATCTACTTCTTCCCAGCAACCCATGCCTAGGGTTAAACTGACTTGAAATTTGTCTGTATATACACCAAAAGATATGTAGAAGAATATTCATAGCAGCACCATTCAAAACAGTGGAAAACTTAGAAACAGTCTGATATGGTTTGGCTATTTTCCCACCTAAATCTCACCTTGAATTATAATAATCCCCAAGTGTCAAGGGTGGGCCAGGTGGAGATAACTGAATCAAGGGGGTGATTTCCCCCATACTGCTCTTGTGGTAGTGAATACATTGCACAAGATCTGACGGTTTTATAAATGGGAGTTGCCCTGAATAATAAGCTCTCTTGCCTGCTACCATGTAAGACGTGACTTTGCTCCTCATTTGCCTTCCGCTATGAGTGTGAGGCCTCCCCAGCCATCTGGAACTGTGAATCAATTAAACCTCTTTCCTTTATAAATTACCCAGACTCAGGTATCTCTCTAATAGCAGCATGAGAACAGATTAATACATAACCCAATGTCCCTTTCATCAAATGAATAAGTAACATTTTTAATTATTAATATACATTATACTTAGATAATGTAATAATATACAGTAATGATAACAAACAAAACTACCTATAGCACGGATGAATGTCACTAACACAATATTAAGTAAAAGGAGTCAGAAAAAATATGATAGAAGATTTTATCTATGTAAAGTTTAATAAACAATAATGTTTAAACTTAAAAATATAATAAAGTTTAATAAACAAAGCTATCCTATGGTGATAGATATTAGATACTAGTTACTGTTATGAGGTTGTGACTGGGGAAGGATGTCAGGGCTGATGGAAACTGATAATGTTCTAGGTGCTGGTGACGTGAGTGGGCTCATTTTGTGGAAAAATGAATTAATATGCAGTCATATAACTTGTGTGCCGTAACACAGGCATGCTATTGTAAATAAATTTACTTAAAAAAACTAAATGCTCTTCACCATCTTTGAAATTCCACCAATTTTGGATTTTCTTTCTTCACATGAACATCTATGGTTTTATTACGAGAGATTGCTATAAACCACTGCAAGAGTTTAAAAACAAAATTTTAGCTCCTTGTAAATAAACCTAGTTTTCCAGCAAAATTAATTTCCTTCCTCCTTTAAATGGCCTCTCTTAACTATTATTTCACTTGATTTTGTCTTTATGTCAAAATTTTATTGCAAAAAATTTTTAAAAATAAGCTAAGTACAATTTTGGAATAAAATACTTTCAAAAAGAATAATGTATTCAATTCTTAAAACTATGCGTTTGAGCATTTATTGCAACACATTCATGAGCTGTGAAAAGAGCAAACTAAATAAAAATACACAGCATTCAGGTACATTTTTTTCTAATATTCTTTATTCTTATTACTTGTATAATTGGTTTCTTTTCAAAGACTTTCCATACTGAGTCATCTAAAATATTTGTTATTTTCTGCTGATTATCATTTATTTGGATGATAAATATCAACATGTAGCATTTATTTGGTAAGTTCTCAAACATTTTTTCCTTACACAATTTTTTGTATGTAAACATGTCAATTCAGCCAATAGTTTTGCACACACAAAATTTAAAACTATTAAAAAGAGAATATACCTGAGATGTTTTGTTTAATCCAGTTTTGAAAACTTTACTCTCTTTGTTAACAATTGATTAAGTGAGGGGTGGGTGATCTCATTCCTGATTAAGACGGCCTGAGGAGAGGCTCTGCTGGGGCTTGGTGAAAGGCCTTTTTGCTAAGAAAGAGACACTGGGAAAGATGGAAGTTTGAAATCTGGGCAGCAGCAAGCAACCATGAGATCACAAAAAGCTATAACTCACAGGCTTCAACTTTCTTGACTGTGATAAATAAATTGGTGACTATATTTTTGCAATTTACTTAATGTATATTGCAGAACAGGATGTACAGAACTAGAATGAGGAGCCATTATGAAAGAAGGAAAAGATGAAACATCCTATGTCTTTGGTGACATAATTGATCTATGGAACTTGCCTCACCTAGAGCTGACATATCACCGGCTTTTATAAGTAGATTTAGTAACAAATGCACTTATTTAAACCCTTTTTTCCATTGGAGTTATGTAAGGAAACTCAAAACATTCTAACTAATTTAGAGGAAAAAAGTGTGTGTGTTTTTTTTAGACTTTCTTAATTACTCACGACTCTGTACCAAACATGAAAGCTACCTAAAAAGTATTTACTGAATTTGCCATTTGAGCTTCTGGCTCTTAAACCTGTGTCTACTAGAGTAGTGTTTCCCAACCTATTTCACTAGCAACATTGCACCAGGAGGAAATTTAGATTAAAGTCTTTCTAATTAATTAAACTTAAATTTTATTTCTCCCTAAGGAGAGACTTTTTTTTTTTTTGAGTATAATATCTCTCTTTTCTCCTTTAAGAATACCTATGCTAGAGGATATCAAGTTATGGTAAAATTTTGAGTTTACACATTGCTTTTATTTTCTTTATACTTTTTGGTCTCTTCTGTTTACAATGACCTTTTATTTTTATAATCAGAACAACGAACAACATTTAAAGAAAAGAAACCCATAAAAATGTTTACTGTAAAATATAATATTACATTAAATTATGCTTCATTTGATTTTTTATTTTTGCTTTTCACACTTTCAGCCAATGCCACAGGCAGAGTGGGGCTTGGCCATGAGGATTAGACTGGGAGCCTGTGAAGCTGTGTCAGACCTAGAATACTGATTATCTCAGGATAACGAATCGACCCTACAAACCTCAGAGCTAGATACCTATGCAGGATGCTCATCACTGCACCTTTTCTCCATCTGCTGATTTTTTTAAGGCTAAACCTTGGAGAGCATGGATTTTGTTTTATTTAAAGAGGAGCTATTCCCAAACTGACCTAGCTGACCCAAATGCTACACCCAAGTAACTCTAGGGTACAGAAGTTAAAGAGGAGGTGTGACTAGACAGACTGTTCTATAAAGGACCTGAGGCTCAAACCTATGCCATCAGCCTCCAAGTAGCCCTTGTAACCGAATGATAGGATGGCTTCTTGTTTCCTTTTTTCTCTGTTTTATTTTGTTTCAGATAGAGTCTTACTTTATCATCCAGGCTGGAGTGCAGTGGCACGATCACAGCTCACTGCAACCTTAACTTCCTTGGCTCAAGCCAGCCTCTAGAGTAGCTGGGATCACAGACATGTGCCACCATGCCTGGCTAATTTATTTTTTATTATTTTGTAGAGATAGGGTCTCCCAGGAGTTCTAGACCAGCCAGTTGCCCAGGCTGGCCTAGAACTCCTGTGCTCAAGGTAATCCACCCACCTCAGCCTCTCAAAGTGTTGGGATTACAGGCACAAGCAACCATGCCTGGCCTCCTCTGGTTTAATACACCCCATATCACCTTTTCAGGGCTCACCTTCTTGTAACCTGATTTCTATCTGCATAAAAATGTTGAGCCAAACTATGTGTGTGGTGGTGGGGGTGTGTAAGGGAATGGTGAATACTTCATTTTAATTGCTAAGTAGCTCCCTGACAATGATGGCAGTAACTACAGCTCATCCTTCTAACTACATGAAGTTCATTTTGCAATTCAGAGTAAACAGAATTGTATAAACATAAATATTTACAAGCTTATTTATCATATATAAATATATAGTCTGGATTACAAGCAGATTCATATATTTATCTTTAATTTGTATGTTTATAAGAATAAAGAATACACATTTGTAGCATTTTTTTCCATGTAGGTAGCCATATTTTCCCAAACTTGGTAAGGACATTTTTATAAGATGCATTATGCAATATATCAGCAACTAATGAAGAAGAAATAATGATGACTGCTCTGTAAAATGTATTAGAACACTAATTAGACTATAACAGAAATGCTTACTGATGTCTTTTAAACACCTGCTTGATAATTTCTAAGCCTGGGTGTTACTTCATTTAACAATGCATGCTTAATTGAAAGACAGAGTTAAGATTAAATAATAAACCCAGGACAGTCCAGCATGCTCCACACTTTTAACTTTCTATCTCATCCACAAAATTTGAGGAATGGTAATTCCATTTATAGAGGAAGCAACAGAAAAGATTTATTTGTTCCCTCGAGGCAGATTCGAATCTCTATTATGAACTTCATTTTATACAATTGCAGAGCAAATTTAGGGAAGAGGGTATGGATAAAGATATTGGCAAGATGGTAGATGGAGCCAGAAGGGGATGTCTGATTATTTCCAGGTGTGTTTTCTCTGGAGTCTTGGTAATTGTTTTAGCCCATGTTTCTGTGTTCAACAGAAACAAAATTTCTTTGGGGTTTCCATCTTGGGGTGCAGTAAAGAATATCTGTTGTATTACCTGCTTCCCACACCATTTATTTCCTCCTACTTTCTGATGGGTGAATACAGTGAAAGCATCTGTAGCAATAAACATGAAACCACTCAGTAGGATATAGTTGATGAGTGATCTCTCACTACTCAAGGAGTATTCCATGGACCAATAGCAGTGATCTCATCTTGGAGGCCATTACAAGTACAAGATCTCTGGCCCCACCCCAGCTCTGTTGAATCAGAATCTGAATTTCCATAAAACCCTCATATAATTTGCAGGCAAATTAATTCATGATGCACTGGCCTAGAGCATGCTGCTACTGATCCTTATTCAGTCAAATCTTTTGATTCCCTGAAACAATCTTGGGTCATTACAACAAATATTCCTTTGTCCTTTAGCTAAGACTCCAGATAGCCTCATTTTACCTATTTTACCACTTTTATTTCACAATATGTAATAAACTTTTAAATTTCATTTTCAAACAATTTCCCTCCCCAAATTAGTATTAAAATGAAGACTGAGAAATATTTGCATTAGGGGACCTGAAATGAAGAGTTATTTGTTGAGGTTTAAGCGGTGATTTGATTCATGCATCTTTGAACACACAATAACTACTCATGTTCAACAGCTCAATTTATTGACAGGCAAAGCCTGTCACCACCTATAACAGATGATTTTTAAAATAATATTACACTGATAAATTGCAAGAAAAAAAAAGCATGGAGAGAGAACTACAGATTAAGAGAGACTTCAAAGATGTATCATATAAAAATAAATAGACAACACTAAAACTAAGGTGCCTACAGTTGCACATTTGGGTGATAAAAAAAAACTAATAAAAACGATTACTATAAAGATAGGATAATGGTTACTTATGAGAGAAGGAAGAAGTTATCATTGAGAAGGAACACAAGGAAGGGACTTTGGGAGAGCTGGCAAGATTCTACTTCATAGTGTGGAGGTAGTTACAAAATGGTTGATGTGAAATAATATTTAAGGCATATATTGGTTTTGTGAGGCTTTTTGTAACTATATTATAAAAATACATAAACAACCACAAAAAGTCTTATACAAAAGTTCAGTCCTACCCAAGAGCTAAAATACTGTATTTTTTCCTACAGATCAGGCTCTTCACAACTGTGTATAGGGTATGTGCTTTAGTTAGACAATATGGAAATCAAATTAAAAAGAAAAATAAGAGCCTTTTTGAGAAAAACAAGACAAAACTAATTAAATAATGGGCATGTTGTCAGAATTCATCATTCTGGATTGATGCTTTATTTATTCCATTTTTTAAGCAGTTCTATTTTCTTATTTTGGCCTAGCAGTAATTGGCTTAGTGCTTTAACATGGAAGCTCTGGAGGCTGGGTCCCCAAATGATAGCAACCTCAATGTATTAGCATTTAACCATTTACTCATCCTCATCTGGGAAAGAGAGGTAACCAGAGCATCAACCTCAGAGCTTTTATAAAATATAAATCCAAGTATGAAATCACTGAGCCAATACCTGTTAGTTTTTAGGAAAAGTTGTGAAAAGAGCACAGCTATTGGAGTCTAATGACTTAGATTGAGTCCCAACTCTTAGTTTAAGCAGAGCAACTCATTTCACCTGACTTTATGAACAGCATAAAAATTCACATAGAAAAAGTAAACTTTTAAGCTATTTTCAATTGTTTTTAACATCTGGAACATAAATAAATATTCAAATTCCAAATTGTCTTAGAATAATATCCTAGAAGTTGAAATTCAGGGCCAAGTCATTTGCACACAGTCTTTCGAAATAGACTATATATTTGCATCATATACAAGACTAGGTTATAAAGTAAAAAACATTTTTGATCAAAATTGCCTTGGAATCTTGATAAATGTTGCATCTAGTTGATGAGTACTTGGGACCTCACTGTATTATTCTATTTTTTAATATTTGGACATTTTCATTACAAATGGATAAATCTTCCCTTTAAAATCCATTTTAGAAGAAACATGTTGAAGAAAGTCAACATGTTATCTTTCTAGAAATCCAACACAGCTAGTTTTTTTCTACAGGGCTGAAATAGATCATTTTTCTTTTGTTAAACACCAGATAAAAGAAAGGACTGATCAATCTGATAGGTAAAAAATTGCAATTTCCTCTTTTAAAATGTATTTCTCTGAATATTAATGAAGTTGACCTTATAACTTTTTACATTTATTAGTTCTGTGAGTGCCTTCTATCATATCTTTGGCTTATTTCTTTATAGGGTCATTCATTCTTTTATTATGTACTCTTAGGATTCTTTCTACTGTAGATATCAACTTTATTGTAATAAAACGTTATGCCCAAGTGTTCTCATATTTGTCTAATTATTGCTCACATGTAGAAGATGTTAATCTTTGTTCAAATATATATGTTTTTTATGCTTCTTTCTTTGCTTTTCTACTTAGAAAACCTCTCTCTTCATGTTATTTTCTTCTTAATCTTTTATGACTCAATATTATAATATATACTTAATAATTTAGTGTTATATGATGGTTTATTTAGATGCAATTTATGAAGGGGGGGGTCTAACTTTGCTTTCCCCTTTAAGTAGTCAAGTATTATTTATTCTAAAAACAAATCCATCTGTGCTGATGTACTTGAATTGCCTTCTTCACATTCTAATAACTACAAGACAGGATGCTTTGTCCACATGGGATTGCTGTGGTAGTTAACTCTTCGGAAGTTGCTGACAGTCAGTTTTAACTCTCTGACACTGGAAATATTATTCATTTTTCAGAAACAGATGCTATTTGAGAAAGTCAAAAAGAAACATTTAAAGTTCCTTTTTTTTCACAAGATGGGAAAGGAGAGAGGATCCAAACTGTCCTGTGAGTAGTACTATTACCCTTCTTTTGTACCAAAACCTTGTTTGTAATACTACCATAAATCAGAATTATATGCACATAATCTTGAAATAATCCAGAAATTCCCATGTGAGAAGCCAAATTTTCATTTTACTTTGAAGACAAAGCTTAAAAACGTAAATAGACTTAGAAGAGTTTACATCTTAACTTCAATGAACAGTAGATATGATACGCTATTAGTCCATTATCATCCTGCTATGAAGAAACACCCC
The DNA here is from genome assembly GCA_963574635.1 of Cheracebus regulus. Lineage (NCBI taxonomy): Eukaryota > Metazoa > Chordata > Mammalia > Primates > Pitheciidae > Cheracebus > Cheracebus regulus. The sequence goes on from CAUYQU010098887.1 coordinate 51,439, forward strand.
AAACTGGGTAATTTATAAAGAAAAAGAGGTTCAATGGACTCACAGTTCCACATGGCTGGGGGTGGGGCCTCAAAAACATGGTGGAAGGCAAAGGAGGAACAAAGGCACATCTTACATGGTAGGGGGCAAGGGAGCATGTGCAGGCAAACTGCCCTTTGTAACCATCAGATCTCATGAGACTCAGTCACTATCATGAGAGTAACATAGGAAAAATCTGCCCCTATGATTCTATTACCTCCCACTAGGTCCTTCCCACAACATGTGTGGATTATGGGAGCTATAATTCAAGATGAGATTTGGGTGGGGCCACAGCCAAACCATATCAGATACTGATAAGATCCCACTCAGAAGAGATATTGATGAATGATTGGGATCGGGCGCCTGAAAGGGCATTGGAGCATTGAAGAGAAATTAAAGAGAGAGCATAAAGAAATAAAGGCTTTCTATCATCAGTCTTTCTATATCTTTTGTTTCTAGAAAGGTAATCATAACCTAAATACAATCTAGCAATCCTTCTATAAAAGACTGGCAAGTGAATTTGTCAAGAGAAAGTCAGAGAATTATCTAGTTTGTACATTTCATTGGACTCTTCTGATGAAAACCCTAAAGTATAAACTGAGGAGAAAGAGGAGATAAACAAGAAGAGTTTTGAAACTCTTGTTTCAAATGGTGTACCACAAATACACGTAAACTACACCTGTGCTATATAGAGTCAGCAACCCAAATTCCAAAAAAGAAAAAAACGACATGCATTGTTCCTAGATTCAGAGTGGTCAAAGCTTATGATTTTATGGAAGGCAGTGATAACACTTAGGTGATTTGGGTGATACAGTTTTTTTTAACCCCAAGGGATATGACAGTTCAGCAGTAAGAGAATAGCATCATCATGGTGCATATCTAGGGGCAGGAGCTGATGCTTCCCAGGGACACAAAGACCTAGACTGATACAAGCTGAATCTATCACTAGTTTAATATACGACTAAAGAGTTGAAACATCTTTTATCAAACTAATTTAATATTTTATTCAAAGAAATACATAAGTCTGTTTATTCTTAAGCAATAGAATGATCAAGGGAAAATATATTCTTTTACAAAGAAACAGAGTACTTTTCAATTCTATTTTTACCCTCTTAAATCAGCCAACCCCAAGCATCCTCCACTGCAAAATAGTCTCTTTAGCAAGGAACTGAAACACAGTCAGTCCTGAATACACTCCCTTGCCTCTACCCCTCTTTTCCTGATTTTTGTTAATTCCAAATAATATTTTCTAACCTACATTGCTCTTATTCTGGAAATGGACTCCTCTTCAAGGTATAATATCCAGTCAAATTTTCACGTGGCTGAAAGCCAAAATTGGAAGTATATTTAGAAATTGTAATGTAAGTGCATCACTTTGCAGGCTTAAGTGTTATACTAGAATTCTTAAGAGATAGCATCTCTGTGGTGTTCACCATTATTATTAAGTCATGTATGCTTTTGCTTTTCAGGGTGGAGTTAGATGAAACTTCATTTGTATATTTCCCTCTCAGTGATTTTTACCTGCTTTTGTTTGTGTGATGGTTATTTTATTGTGTGTGTGTGTTTACTGATTTTATGATAATCACTAATTGAATAATGGCCAAAATCAACATCTCTAGACCTGTGCCCTTTTAACTTTAACACACATCTCAAACTGCTTGCTGGATATTTTCATTATATATATGTTTACCTAAAATCTAGCATGCTTAACACCAGTTTCACAGTCTGTATCTCCATTCTACAAAGAAATTCCTTCTTTTACTGGTTTTCCTTTTGGTCAATGATATGCATAACAATGATTGGCAGCAGAGTCAGAACTCCACATTAGCTAAATCAACATCTATATGAAGCTTAAAAATCTTTGTCTTAGTCCCTTCAGACTGCTGTAATAAAATTCCACAAATTGTGTGACTTATAAGGAAGAAAAATATATTTCTCACAGATCTGGAAGGTGGGAAGTCTGAGATCAAGGCAGATTCTGTGTCTGGTGAGGGCCTAGTTTCTGGCTAAGAGATGGTGCCTTCTTTCTGTTTCCCCACATGATGGAAGGGGTGAGGGGGTCTCTCTAGTGCCTTTTTGACAAAGTCACCAATGCTAATCAAGAAGATTTTGTCCTTATGACCTGATCACCTTCCAAAGCCCCAGCTCCTAATACTATCACCTTCGGAATTAGGAGTTCTACTTAGAAATTCAGACTATAGCAGCCTTCATCACCTTTTCCTCCTCCCCCTTTCTTCTCATATCTGACTATCCTCTTGTGGTTTTCTTTCTGTATCTTTACCTGCCATGTGCAGAGGGAAGATACAACAATGAAAAAGGAAAACTATGCCTTTGTATCCTCCTATGGCCAACACCAGTGCTTCATCTCTCTGCCAAGGTCCTAGGAAGGTTCTTATGCATTCTCTGGATCCCTATTACAGCACTGTTGTTAACACATTTACGTATCTATTAATATTTTACATCTCTTTCCTTTGAGACAGAGTCTCACACTGTCACCTGGGCTGGAGTGCAGTGGCATGATCTTGGCCCACTGCAACCTCCGCCTACCAGGTTCACCTCGCCTTGCCTCAGCCTAACAAGTAGCTGGGATTACAGGTGTCCACCACCACACCCAGCTATTTTTTTTTTTATTTTTAGCAGAGACGGGGTTTCACTATGTTGGCCAAGCTAGTCTCGATCCTGACCTCATGCTCTGCCCACCTTGGCCTTCCAAAGTCCTAGGATTACAGGCATGAGCCACTGCACACAGCCTCTATCACTTTCTTTTACTGCCTTTTGGAATTTCAGCTTATTTCTGCTTAAAAACTGAGATCATCTTTATATAAATCAACAATTATGTTGGGGGCACATAACACATGCCCCACACTGTAATAGAAAAGCGTGCCTACCTCCAACAGAAGAGACTGAAAGAGCCTGCCTCTGGGAAAGAAAGAGGAAGGGAAGTTTCCTACGCAAGACACTGCAACACAGCAGGTCTGTGGTTACCTCATCCTTACAAAAACATATTGAATACATAACTAAGTACAGAAATCAATGACATACAAAATAAAGTGATGTATTGGTGAAACTGACAAAAAGACCATTCCTCCCCACTGAAATGGTAAGATTTCCTAGTGGGCAAATAAAATGACATTTAAAAAATTAGTTAAGAAGAAAACTCAAGAGGTTACGTATTAGAGTGTCGCTTTCAGTTCACATGGTTGACTATTAAAGAGGTGGGAGAAGCTCTAAGAAAACACAAGTCAGTGAAGTCAGGCTCCTGTATGCAACCCTGGATAGGGTTTTTCAGGCCCTACTACAAGCAGTTACAGAGACTTTACCTGGTCAGCGTTTGGGAGCAAAGCCGCTCTGCCTACCCAGGACGTGGTGTACAGCCAGTGCACTGGGGTCTCCAAAGAGAGTTGCAATCAAGGACTGAAGTTCTCTGGCCAGTCACGCTCTTACTATATTCACATTACTACCCAGAAGCCTGATTCCTAGGTCTCCTTGCCTGAAGCCTTGGGCAGAGGTTCTCAACAGGTTTCTCTACTAAGGCCTAATTCCTAGGTCTCCGTGCCTGAGGCCTCAAGTGGAGGATCTCAAAAGGTGTTTCTACTAAGGCCTAATTCCTGGGTCTCCTTGCTTGAGGCCTGGGGTAGAGGATCTCAACAGGTGTCTCTACTAAGGCCTCCTTACTGGAGTGGATAGGGAACCTTGAAGACACTTTTTTCCCAGTCTCAGCACCAAGTGCTTTTCTACTCCTAGCCCTCCTCTGCCTTCCTCGACTTTAGGGTCAACAAACCTGCTGGAGTTTTTTGTTCAGTGCTCCCTCAACAGTGACACAGCTCCCAAATCTATGCTGATAACATCTGACCTTCAACAGATAACTCCACAGAGTAAAATGGAGCAGGAGTTGTTGGCGCCTTCTCCTGTATTAGATTCTTGGTTATACCATGGCAATCAGTGGTTACAGGCTTACCTCTTCCATGTTTGGCTTGAGCTTTAATCAGCTTCTCCCAGTATCAGGCAGTTTAGTTTCCTTTCGCAGCTCAGGTGAGCCCCCTAACAGAACACCATTGTGCAGAGCCTACCAAGTGCCTCGCATGATCTAGTCTGTCCCTCTTTATTTATAAGAACACCAATTTTTTACTGGACACATGCCAACCCAACTAAAGGACTGTATTTTCCAGCCTCCTTTATCACTAGATGTGATCAAGTGACCAAGTTCTAACTGAAGTGAAAGTGTTATTTATATGCTGCTGATGGAATCTCTCCAAAAGTGAGAGCAAGTTTCCCTCCATCCCCTTCCTCCTTCCTGCGGCCTGGAATGCAGATAGATAGGACACAAACCATCTCAGACCATGAGGTGACCATCATCAGGATAGGTCTTAGGTCCCTGTACACTTTCTAGAACTACCAGATCACACTTGGACTTTCTAACACTAAATGTTTTCTGTGAGGGAGAAAAATTCTTTTGCTTTTTGTTCTTGTGATAAGCAGCTAAAACTGAATGCTAACTTAGTCACCTCTAATTTTATTAAATAGTAGACTAAATAGTCACAAATCTATGAATAAGCTACATTTTATCTTCAAAGGTGAGTTGAGAGCAACCGGCATTAGGGTGAATATACTAGTTGTAACTGAAACATGAATTTTATAATCTTACAACAAAATCTCCCATCGATCTGTCTTAAAACATTGTTTGGAGAATTGTACCCAGAAATAACAAAATGGCAAACACACAGTTGCAGTCTGTGAGGAACACAGAACACTGATCTGAGAGCCATAAATTCTGGTTTTTGTATGCTTTACCACAAAGATCTTGGACCAAATATTGAACCAAACCTTACTTACCTCTAAAATATAGGGATAATAAGAAAATTATTTAAAATATCAAATGCAGTGACTAGCACATTGAATGTGTTCAATAAGTATTTTCTTCCCACATTTGGCATCAAAATGAGGGCACTGATTTAGCCTGCTTCAAACACGAGCCACCTTTAGACCAGGGACAGAAGCACCAACAACCCTGAGAGCAAGGCCATGGCATCATTTGGTTGTGTGAAAAATAAAAAAGCTGTTCCTCATGTGATTTAGTTTGGTTATTTGTCCCTACTCAAATATCATGTTGAAACTTATTCCTGCATGTTGGAGGCATGGCCTGATGGGAGGTGATTGAATTGTGGGGATAGATTTCTCATGAATGGTCTATCACCATCCACTTGGTGGTGTCCTCATGATAATGAATTCTTGAGAGATCTGGTCATTTAAAAATGTGTGGCACCTTCCCCACCTCTCTCTTGCTCCTGCTTTTGCCACGTGACACACTTTCTCCCACTTTGCCTTCTGTCATGATTCTAAGTCTCCTAAGGCATCCCCAGAAGATGAGCAGATGCTGCCATACTTCCTGTACAGCCCACGGAAACACGAGCAAATTAAATCTTTATAAATTACTGAGTCTCAGGTATTTCTTTATAGCAATGAAAGAATGACCGAATACACCATGGGACAGATAATTACAAGGAGGCACATTCTCTGTGCAGATGTATTCAAAACGTTTCTCTTCCTCCAAAACACCACAGCCTACCTCTATGGTGAGAGCTTGGAGAGGGAAACTCAGCCATACTTCACTCTTGTTCCTAATCCAATCTGTACAACCACAAGGTAGGCCAGGCCTTAGAATAATAGTAGTAGAAAAACACATGGAAGGAGGAAGGTACAATTTCCTATAGATAATGAGGCTCTGGGCAGACACTTTTCAGAGCCCCCTCCACAAATATCACAGGCTGACCACAGGAGCAATGGCTGCTGGCAGAACTAGAATTGGACTTTTGAATTAGAAGCAATAATGGAAGTTATACAAAAGTAGAAAATGAAGCACACTCTGTTCCCTGTAAGAAAGCAAAATATGGATAAAGGCCGGAGATATAAATTCACCAAAACTAACACTATAGAGGAGAACATTTTTATAATTAAAAAGAAATTTACATGAAGGAACAAAGGTCTTTAAAATAAATACTCAAGAGTTTTCACACCTATTGCATAATTGGAACTGTGATTAATACTTCCAGATGAGAATATTTATCCAGTACTTTGTCAATGTTTGTTTTTCTATGAACCATTATAGGCTTAGACCTCTACCCTTGAACTTCTTAATGTTATCGTTCAATGATAATTTCTACCCATAAACTAAAGAGCAGATTTCATATAATTAGAATATATCTTTCAAGAAAAGAAATGAATATGTAATAAGAGCATTTCAAAACAAAATTTGAGCTTGAATAAAAATCAGTACCAAACAATCAGAACATTTCTTTGCTGCGTGTGGTGATGTTTGAATTGGGGACCCCTATGGATAGGGAGATGATTGAAGTCTCACTGAATTCAGAAATGACCTGAAAACCTATATGTATCTTTTTCCTTTGAAAAGAATTTGGAATCTAATCTTTACATTCTAACTATAATTTTTCAAGTAAGCTTTTTTTGAGGACAATATAATGATCCTGAATTTTTTTTATAGATATGTCCTTCCCAAGTAGAATAATAATCTGACTTCTAGAGTTTCTTTAAAAATAGAAATATCATTTTACCTGCTTTTGAAAAAATTCAATTTTTTTTTAAAAAGTAAATTGAATGTGAGTAAATGAATATATACCCAGGTCCTACTAATTATTCAGCCTTTAAAATCTTTCTAACCATTTTAAATTTAATGCTTTATGTAAATACAATAGACTGCTGACATTCACAGGTTTACATTTTATGATTTTGATAATTAGCAGTGACTGTGAATGTCTAGGACACAAATCACTTGTGACATTTTTGAGCCATGCATTTGAGTTGCCTGCTGGGAGGTGGATGCTCAAGAATAAGTTACTGGCTACTGCTTGAGCCCGCTGATCACTCAGCAGCTATGTAACTCACAAATACCTGTACTGCTTTAACATTGTCAGAAGTACTGATATTCTGACACATGTGTGGGGTGAACTGTTGCTCTAATGCAGTGACTCTAAACCTGAGGGTGCATCCAAACCACCAGGAGGATTCCATTTTTTTTTTTTATAGATGTAGTCTCACTCTTTCACCCAGGCTAGAGTGCAGTGGTACAATCTCAGCTCACTGCAGCCTCTGCTTCCTGGGTTCAAGCAATTCTTCTGCCTCAGCCTCCTGAGTAGCTGGGACTACAGGCGCATGCCACCACACCTGGCTAATTTTTGTATTTTTAGTAGAGATGAGGCTTTACCATGTTGGTCAGGCTGGTCTCGAACTCCTGATCTCATGATCCACCCACCTTGGCCTCCCAAAGTGCTGGGATTACAGGTGTGAGCCACTGCTCCTGGTCAAGGGTTTCTTAAAACAGATTTTGGGACCACACCCCAGTACTTCTAGGTAGAAACAGAAAATTTACATTCCTACCAAGTTCCAAGGTGATATGGATACTGCTGGTCTGGAGATCACACAGTGAGGGCTAATGATGTAAAGGATAATATCTATTTTATCATTAGCAAATGACAAAATGTAATCAAAACTTCAAAATAGACTTTAAATTAAAATATTCAAAGTAAAATGTTCTAAACAAACAATAGCAGTTTTGCCAATAAAATTTCTTATGGATCAAGCAATTACAAGGAATGGTCTGGGTCAGAACTGATATTTTGCTTACAACATTGTCTATGCTGTTTGTCTACACATAAAACCACTTCTGTACAGATTGTTAAACAGCCATTTCACTGAGACAAGTGAGTCCTTCCCTTTCCAACTCCCCTCACTCCTAGACTACCAAGCAACTCAGCACCCAGATGTTAACACCTGGCACAGTTTGGAGCCTCCAGAACTTACTGATTGATCACTGCCATTTGTTTTCTTTGAGACAGAGTTCTAATTCTGTTGCTCAGGCTGTTTAAGACAGAATCTAATTCTGTTCTTAGTAGCTTACTGCAACTTCTGCCTCCCAGGTTCAAGCAATTCCCCTGCCTAAGCCTCCTGAGAAGCTGGGACTATAGGCATATGCCACCAAGCCGGGATTTTTTTTTTGTTGTTTGTATTTTTAGTAGAGACAGGTTTCACCATGTTGGCAAGACTGGTCTCAAAGTCCTGAACTTAGGCAACCTACCTGCCTCGGCCTCCCAAAGTGCTCACTGGCATGAGCCATCACGCTTGGCCCCTACTGGCATTGGTTTTAAACAGCAAGGCATAATAGGAACAAGAATCTCTCTTTGGTCCAAGACCTGTCAGACTCCTCCACCAGGAGGCAAGTAGAGAGATAGAATGAGGATTACATTTGATTAAGGAAAGGAATGGGCAAGCTTGTGCGTTCACTTTCCAATGATGGCAGCTTTCTGCCATGGAGTGATTTCTAGGCACTATGAACTTTTGAAGTTCTCAAAACACTTGGCTTAGTTTATTTACTCAAAGACTAGAAAGGAATCCACAATGGAAACTTCATCATTAATTGAAGCGCACCTAGTTCCAGAGTACCCCACCTTAGGCAAGCACAAGTGGTGACAGCCAGATTAGGGTCCAGGGAATTGGGAAGCCTGCATGTCAAAAACTCAACTAGACAAACATGTCAATGATATTTTGAAAGTTGTCGCATATCAAGACATATGATATCATAATAAATGCACAACACTTTATCACCACCATATATTTTTTCTATAATAATTGGCTTTCAAGATGTTCAAAGGCAGCATTAATACAGATATGCAGGGGAATGTCTTAGTCAAGTCTTTGACAGAGTTTTTTTGCATGTCCCTGTTGGCTAAGTTCTTTATGTGTAAAGTACTCTAGTTTAAATTTAGTCTTGTTTCCCATTTAGTCTTTATAGAGACAATTGGTGTTCCTCATAAAAAGCTCCCTACCTTTGAAGCTAATGATCTAAAAATACTTATCGCCATCTTTCTTTTCTCACTCATTTATTCAACTTTTTTAAGCACCTATACTGGGAACCTGGCTAGGTGCCAAGATTGCAATATGAACAAAATGTAATTCTTGTCCTTATGACATAAATAATATGAGGGGAAAATACAGGTTTCCAGGAGAAGGTATGAGTAGATCACATTTGAACTGGGGAATAATATAGGGAGAATAAAAGCAGGAGAGAAGAACTTAACATGGGAAACTGCTTTGCATGGTGGAGGAAAAGGGGGCTACGTGGCTGAAAAGGGTGAGTAAAAAGGAGGGAAGGATATAGAAGCCACCACATTGGCGATCTTGTTGAAGATTTAAAATTTATCTTAAGAAAAATAGAAAATAATTGAAGGGTTATAAGTTAGGTGTGGTATGAGCAGATGTGATTTTTAAGATCTATTTGGCTATGGTGTAGAGAACGGACTGGAGAGGACTAATGTTGGAGACACCAAACTATTTCCGTATTTCAGGCCACACATGATGGTGGTTTGCATTAAAATGACGATAGTGAACATGGAAAAATGGGGTCAGATGTGATATCCATTCAGAATGCAAAATCATCAAGATAATTTGATGGTGAAGTGAAGATAAGAGATTGACATAGAGGGGATTATCAAGGATATGAATGGTGGTTTATATTTTCCAAGTTCAGGGACAAGGAAAATTATGAGTTCATTTGCAGTTTGAGATGCCTCTGGCCATCTAAAAGAAGATATCACAGAAATTCAGGTCTTTCTCTCTGTAAGTCTGAAGTTCAGAAAAATAGACACAACTTTTAATCATGTTGATCATTAATATCTGTAAAGGCAACATAGTAAAATGGTTATATTAGGCTTTGAAGTCAAAGACCAGGGTAGGGGAGGACCAAAGAGACAATAAATCCCCCGAGAAAGGTTGAGCTTTTGAGCTAGCCCTGAGTCTTTTTTTAAAAATATTTTTTCTTTAACGGCTTTCTGCTTCCAATCCATGAGTTTCACATAATAAACTGATTTTATATTTGTCTTGGTCTTTATCTTGAAACCAAAATAAATAAACATAATAGATTTCCATTTGGGTCTGCCCAGATAACTAACCAGACACTAGATAAGGAGACTAAACTGAAAAGAATCAATAATTAAAACAAATAGCACCTAAGTTTTGCTCTGAAGACCTAATCATATATTATATTTTGTTTTTTTTAATCTAATTATCTGGCACCTAGTTAATAATTTCTATTGATTAAACCTATGAAATGTAATTCTTGTTTTAACAACAATCAGCTCTATAACAATGTCATATCTTAATGTGTTTGCTCAGAAGGTGTCATAAGCAGAGCCAGTGAGTCCTATCTACAAAATCCACATTTTCATGGAAGTTTGAAGCTATCAGTAACATTCTAAGAATACCAGCTAAGTACAAGAAAGAATCCATTTCATGCTAAGAAAATTATTATTTTAAAAATTTTTGTATATGGACCTTCTTTTCCTTCTACAAGCTTGGAGATATTCCCTTACTTTTCCCTGTACTTGCTTAGGAAATATTCTCTCCTCCAGCTGAACCGAAGTATAGCTTCATAACAAAGTCATATTTGGAAAGGCGTAGTTTAATGTAAATTGCTAAACTGGCCGTGATTAACAAAACATGTTTCTATAATATGGAGGATAATACTCCTTATATTTTAAGCTCTGATTGGAAGAACTCATTCTGCCTTATCACTCATAAGACCTACACTTAATAGAGAACTTACCATATGTGTTTGTTCATTCTCACACTGCTAATAAAGACATACTCCAGACTGGACAATTTATAAAGGAAAGAGGCTCACAGTTCAACATGGCTGGGGAGGTCTCAGGAAACTAACAATCATGGCAGAAGGGGAACCAAACATGTCCTTCTTCATATGGCATCAGAAAGGAGAAGTGCCAAGCAAAAGAGGGAAAAGCCCCTTATACAACCATTGAATCTTGTGGGAACTCACTATCACGAGAACAGCAACATGGGGGTTACCACCCCATGATTCGATTACTTCCCACTGGGTCCCTCCCATGACATGAGGATTATGGAAATTATAATTCAAGATGAGATTTCGGTAAGGACACAGCCATACCATATAATTCAACCCCTGGCCCCTTCCAAATCTCATCTCCTCACATTCCAAAACATAACCTTGTCTTCCAAACAGTCCCCTAAAGTTTTACCTCATTCTAGCATTGACTCAAAAGTTCAAGTCCCAGGTCTCATCTGAGACAAGGCAAGTCCCTTCCCCCTGTGAGCCTGCCAAATCATAAACAAGTTAGTTACTTCCTAGATACAATGGGGGCATAGGCATTGGGTAAATACACCTATTATTAAAGGGAGAAATTGGTCCCAAAAAAAGGAGCTGCAGGCCTCATGCAAGTCCAAAATCCAATAGGGTAGTCACTAAATCTTACAGTTCCAAAAATGATCTTCTTTGATTCCATGTCTCACATATAGGTCACATTGATGCAAGAGATGGGCACCCATGGCCTTGGGCAGCTCCACCCCTGTGGCTTTGCAGGGTAAAACCCCCTTCTGACTGCTTTCACAACTGTTGTTGTCTGTGACTTTTCTGGGTGCCTGGTACAAGCTATCAGTAGATCTACCATTCTGGGGTCTGGAGGACAGTGGTCCTCTTCTCACAGCTCCACTAGCCAGTGCCCCAGTGGGGACTCTGTGTGGAGGCTCTGACCCCACATTTCCCTTTTGCACTGCCCTAGCAGAGGTTCTCTATGAAGGCTCCACCCCTACAGCAAATTCTGCCTGGACATCCAGGCATTTCCATACATCCTCTGAAATCTAGGCGGAGGTTCTGAATCCTCAGTTCTTGACCTCTGTGCACCCACATGCTCAACACCATGTGGAAGCTGCCATGGCTTGGGGCTTTCACCCTCTGAAGCAATGGCCTGGACTGTACTTTGTCCCCTTTTAGCCATGGCTGAAGCAGCTAGGATACAGGGCACCAAGACACTAGGCTGCACACAGCAGTGGGGTCCCTGGTCCCAGCCCATAAAACTGTTTCTTCCTCCTAGGTCTCCAGACTTGTGATGGCAGGGGCTGCTGTGAAGCTGTCTGACATTCCCTGGAGACATTTTCCCCATTGTCTTGGCAATTAACACTGAGATCCTCATTACTTATGTAAAATTCTGCAGCAGGCTTGAATTTCTCCCCAGAAAATGTGTTTTACTTTTCTATCACACTGTCAGGCTACAAATTTTCCAAACGTTTATGCTCTGCTTCCTCTTGAACACTTTGATGCTTAGAAATTTCTTCCATTCTATGGCAGGGGCAAAATGCCAATAGCTCTTTTGCATAGAAAGAGTGACCTTTAATCCAATTCCCAACAAGTTCCTCATCTTCATCTGAGACTACTAAGCCTGGACTTTATTGTCCATATTACTATCAGCATTTTGGTTAAAGCTATTCAGCAAGTCTCTAGGAATTTCCTAATGTTTCTATATCTTCCCGTCTTCTGATCCCTCAAAGTCTTTGGGAAGTTCCAAACTTCCCTACATTTTCCTATCTTCTTATAAGTACTTTAAACTGTTCCAGCCTCTGCTTGTTACTCAATTCCAAAGTTACTTCCACATTTTCAAGTATCTTTACAGTGGCATTCCCTACCTGGATTACTGTATTTAGTCCATTCTCACACTGCTAATACAAATATACCTAAGACTGGGAAATTTATAAAGGGTATTGTAAGAGGTTTAATTGACTCACAGTTCAACACGGATAGGGAGGCCTCAGGAAACTTACAGTAATGACAGAAAGGGAAGCAAACACATCCTTCTTCACATAGTGGCAGGAAGGTGAAATGCTGAGCAAAAGGGGAAAAACCCACTTCTAAAACCTTCAGGTCTCATGAGAATTCACTTACTATAACAAGAGTAGCAGCATGGAAGTAACTGCCTCCATGATTCAATTACCTCCCATTGGGTCCCTCCCATGACACATGGGGATTATGGGAACTATAATTCAAAATGAGATTTGGGTGGGGACACAGCTAAACCATATCATGATATGTAGTCAGCCCTCCATATTAATGGGTTCTCTATCTATGGTTTCAACCAACACTGGATTTAAAATGTTCAAGAAAAAAATTTGTCTGTATTGAACATGTATACACTTTTTATTTCTTGTCATTGTTTCCTAAATAATACAGTGTGACAACTGTTTGCATAGCACTACCTCATATTAGATATTGTAGATAATCTAGTAATGATCTAAAATATATGGAATGTTTTACACAGTTTATATGCAAATACTACATCATTTTTTATCAGGGACTGAAGCATTCACGGATTTTGTTATTTGAAGGATATTCTGCAACCAATACCATGAGGATACCAAGGGACAATTGTACTTACTCTACATTATGATAAATAATTTGCAGTGCATTGTAACTTAATCCTCAGCCAGTTTAAGAAGCAGGTGCTATATGTATTTATATACTTTTATATTATAAATATGTAAGCATATTTATATTATACACATATATGTTTATTTTAATAGTTAAAAATTGAAGGTTAATTTATATGGTTAATTTATACTAAGGTATAATGGCCAAGGTCATCCAGTTGTTAAGAGGCATTTCAGACTTGAACCCTAGAAGGTATTAACCCCAATCTGAATTCTTGACTACTAAAAAATTGATACTTTCAGAATCCTTCTTATCTTTGTAAGATTTCACAATGTTCATGGTATAGTTTAGCCTCAATTAAACTAAACAGTTGAATTAAGAACCAAAATCTCAAAGGTCACCTTCAAGAAAGCTTTCGTGTATGACCTTTAGGACTTGGGACACAAGTAGCTTGGTCGTGAAACATAGAATCACTTTTTCAGACTGAAAACAACTGCTGAGAATTACAGCAGCTTGCTCTGCAGCAGCATCTACTTGCAGTGAAATACTTGTCTTTAAAAATGAGCAGTTCTCCCAGGTATCCAGTTCATTTGCCAGCTGTAAATTATTGAGAAAACCCATTACCTATGCAGTTCTAATAAATCCTATGGACTATTTTTCATGATATCATATTTATATGAGAATGTGAAAATCTCCATCTCCTTCCTCTTCTGAGCCAAAATAAAATACAGCAGAGCTGCTGAAAACTTACTTTAAAGGACTGGAATTATGTTTCCAAAAATAATTTTAAAATATTCTAATAGTCTCTTTGTATGTTAGTGAAACTGATTAACAGAATAACTTATACTTGTGGGCCAACAGGAATGTCAAACCCACGGCATAAAAGGTTACAAAGTAGGTGTCTACTTATTTTCACATGAAAATCATACCACTTACTGTGTGTATATTATTTTAATGCACATTTCTTTCTTAATGAGTTCTGAGTAATAAAAAGAGAATGATACTAGAAATTTCATATGAAATTTTGTAATGCAATGAACAGCGGTTGGATAAGATTTCTCCTCTATCTAGGAAACAAAGTGTGTAATTTACTGTAAACCTGGATATTAACAGTTCCTCTATCTGGAATGAACAGCCTTAGCTATAAATGAAAATTTCATAGAAATATAGTCTAGTTTAAAACGTTGTTCTGAGAAGAAGTCGGGAGAGGGGACAATAATATTTTTACTCTGATTTGTGCTTTACTATATTTGGACTTGCTAAGGGTGGTTGGAATTTTTTAAAATATAAAACAACAGAGATACACCTATACACCTAAAGGCGTCATTCATTTTCCCTGACACACAGCAATTCAGCTTCTTCTTGGGAGTCCCTCTTCCCCTTTGTCTTAATCAAGATCCTTATGTTTCAGAGTAGGCATGCCAAAATACCTCAAAAGTCTTTCTTTACAATACCCAAGAGAATATCATCTAGTCTAAGTTTTAAAGAGCCTCAAAAGTCCATCCTAGGGACTTAGTTTAGCAAAGTCTTTATTATTTATAGCCTTTAGATATCAGGGAATTTGACAAGGGAAGAGTGTTAAGAAGGAAACCATTTCTCAAATAAATTAGCAAGAAAATCTCAAATATCAGATACTGTAAAGAAACCCTGCTATTCTATCTTGCAGTTCTTTCTAATAAGAAATCAGTTGATTACTTCATTGAAATGAAAACTTACTTTGAAAATTTTGAGATTCCTTGAGAGTGCTGTCCTCATTTATTTGTGCATTAATCTGTTGTTATATTCATTTTCCTACATTGCATTCTATGCTAACATCCTTAGAAACAAAGGGGACTTCAACACTTGAACAGCACTTGGGAGACTTAAGTAAGTATATATTGGTCCTTTCTGTTTGCTTCCAAGGCCTCACTTTCCTCAGGATTAATTTTAGGATAGTATGGCTCTTCCTTTCCCTTCTAAAATAATTCAGTCCCAAAGTGATAAGGTAGAGGTCAGCAAGTTTGGGGTCAGGAGGGTGGCAGGCACTGTGGTGACCAGAGAAAAATGAGGAAGATGTCTTTACCCTCCTCAAGAATATGTTGTTTGGTGGAGGAGGTAGCCTGGCATGGGGTGTCAGAGTTCAAGCAGGATGCAGAGGGCTACCCAGTGTGGGATGGTAGAGCCTAAGAACGGTGTCCATGTGGGAGATGGTCTGTCACAGGGTATCTGAGCCTAAGCAACGTGAAGCTGTGTGACTGCGTCACTGTGTGTTATCTGACAGATGAGTCTCTCATGAGTCCTTAGATTTTCCTAAGAGCTGGTACATAATTATATAACATAATTTTAAGTGCATAAATTAAAGGCCCAGTTTACCTACCTGGAGAGTAGAAGTCATAAACCTATGAAAGGTAAATACATCGGATAAATGGACTCATAGACAACAGTGGCAGCAGACCATCTTTCTCCTCCATAAAACATAGGGGAGTAAACTACTGTGCCTTATGGGGCTAACTCAGGAAGAACAAGAATGGGTATTACAGCTAAGATGAACCAAAAGATATGGTGAGCTCTGATAAATCCTTCATATATTTTGTCTCAAGTCTCACAGCAACCCATTGTGGCTCCTGGTAATATAAATATTATAAGATCATTTTACAAATGAACACTGCAAAGCTTAGAGTTTAAATACACTACTTGATGGGGCCTTGGGCAAGTATATTATAAGATGAAAGACCTTTGCTGTAATCCTAGCACTTTGGGAGGCCAAGATGGGACAATTATGAGGTTAGGAGATTGAGAACATCCTGGCTAACACGGTGAAACCCCTTCTCTAGAGCAAAAACAAAAACAAACAAACAAAAAGATCTTTGATTTTGAGTCCATGTTTTCACCCTTTATACTCCCTCCCTAAATGAAATAAAAGCAGTCTCCCAAGTATGTTAGCCTTTTTGATGTTGCACTACTCCAAAGTTTAATAAGTATGTTATAATGCACACTATCTCATTAGTAAAGATTAGAATTCTGTATTCTAAGAGCCCACATAACAAAGACAATCCTAAGCAAAAAAAAAAAAACAAAAAAACAAAAAACAAATCAAAACCAAAAAAAAAAAAAAAAAAAAAAAAAACCAAAGCTGGAGGCATCAAGCTACCTGACTTCAAACTATGCTACAAGGCTATGAGTAATCAAAACAGCATGGTACTGGTACCAAAACAGAGATATAGACCAATGCAACAGAACAGAGACCTCAGAAATAATACCACAGATGTACAACCATTGGATCTTTGACAAACCTGACAAAAACAAGCAATGGGGAAATAATTCCCTATTTACTAAAAAGGGTATTGGGAAAACTGGCTAGCCATATACAGAAAGCTGAAACTGGATGCCTTCCTTACACCTTATATAAAAATTAACTCGGGATGAATTAAAGATTTAAATGTAAGACCTAATACCACAAAAACTCTAGAAGAAAACCTAGGCAATACCATTCAGGACATATGCATGGGCAAGAACTTTATGACTAAATCACCAAAAGCAATGGCAACAAAAGCCAAAATTGACAAATGGGATCTAATTGAACTTAAGAGTTTCTGCACAGCAAAAGAAACTATCATTAAGTGAACTGGAAACCAACAGCATGGGAAAAAAATTTTGCAATCTACCCATCTAACACAGGGCTAATATCCAGAATCTACAAGGAACTTAAACAAATTTACAAGAAAAAAACAACCCCATCAAAAGTGGGTGAAAAATGTGAATAGACACTTCTCAAAGGAAGACATTTATGCAGTCCACAAACATATGAAAAAAGTTCATCATCACTGCTCATTAGAGAAATATAAATCAAAACCACACTGAGATACCATCTCATGCCAGTTAGAAAGGCAATCATTAAAAAATCAGGGGACAACAGATGCTGGAGAGGATGTGGAGAAACAGGAATGCTTTTACACTGTTGGTGGGAGTGTAAATTAGTTCAACCATTGTGAAGGACAGTGTGGTGATTCCTCAAGAATCTGGAAATAGAAGTACCATTTGACCCAGCCATCCTATTACTGGGTATATATCCAGAGGAGTATAAACCGTTCCATTATAAAGACACATGGACATGTATGTTTATTGTGGCAATGTTCACAATAGTAAAGACTTGGAACCAACCCAAATGCCCATCAATGATAGACTGGATAAAGAAAATGTGGCACATATACACTATGGAATACTATGCAGCCATAAAAAGGATGCATGTGTGTCCTTTGCAGGAACAAGGATGAAGCTGGAAGCTCTAATTTTCAGCAAACTGACACAAGAACAGAAAACCAAACACCACATGTTCTCACTCATAAGTGGGTGTTGAACGATGAAAACACATGGACACAGGGAGAGGGACATCACACACTGGGGCCTGTCAGGGGGTGTGGGGCTAGAGGAGGGATAGCAGGGAGGTTGGGGACTAGGGGAGGGATAGCATTAGGAGAAATATCTAATGTAGCTGATGGGATGATGGATGCAGCAAACCACCATGGCATGTGTATACCTATGTAACCTGCAACTTCTGTACATGTACCCCAAAACTTAAAGTATAATAATAAACAGTGAAATGAAATGTTTTCTAAGGTAATGAGTTACTACTTTTATCCCAATGGTGATAATTTATACATTTTATATGTAAGGTGAGTTTACTTATTCTTTCTGTTGTTTCCGCTGGGTTTCATTATGGTACTTTGTTTCCTTATGTGTCTATTGATTTTTAACTTTTTGCTTCCCATTTTGCCTGTAAAGTTACAAACGGAGCTTCTTTGAGGCACTGGAAGGAAGAGGATTCCTCCTGGGGGGATTTGCCATCTTGTTTTGGCAGAAGTCTTACATGTAGAGGAAACACTTAACAACATTGGAACATTGGGAACACTTAAATCTAAATTCATGACCTTAGGTGTTACTGACCATAGAGCATGAATTTATGTTGGAAACCATGCAAATGGCAACTTGTGGTTATTTGCTTTTAGGGGAGGTATTTTACTCCTTCAGTCAGTACCAAGTTTGGAGACAGGCAATTTCCCTATTTTCACTCAGGTACACAGTTATTCCTAATCCATTTTTGGAGAGCATAGCACTTTTGAGTCTCCACTGTTAAGAAAAAAGGAACTCTTCTTTGACATTCCCACTTTGATTTGGCCTTGGGATTTTTTTTGTCTGTCCCAGCACCCACCCCAATCCAATGAAATGTCGACAAATGATACTTAGTCAAACTAGAAGTGTCCTGTGCCCTCAAGATAAAAGCTGGCCTTCCCTGCTCCAGTTATTCTCAGGTTCTTGCCTTCACTCAGCTGTTGGCCTAACTTTGGTACTTTTTTGTTAGACTACACATGCATTTCTTTATTTTCCATTGTTTCTAGCAGAAGGGTTGATCTTAACTGCTTGATATGATTTGGCTGTGTCCCCACCCAAATGTCATCTTGAATTGTAGCTCCCATAATTCCCACCTGTTGTGGGTGGGAGATGGTGAAGGTAACTGAATCATGAAGATAGGTCTTTGTTGTGCTATTGGCATGGTAGTGAATAAATCTCACAAAATCTGATGGTTTCATAAAGGGAAGTTCCCCTGCACATGCTCTCTTCCTGTTGCTATGTAAGACGTCCCTGTCTTGCCGTCCACCATGTTTGTGAGGCTTCCCCAGCCATGTGGAACTCTGAGTCCATCAAATCTCTTCCCTTTATAAATTCCCAGTCTCAAGTATGTCTTTATTAGCATTGTGAGAATAGATGAATACACTGCTCAACTGCTACATTGCTAGAGATGGAACCCACAAGGTAAGCTGAAGACTATTTTTTCAGTTATTTAAACTTTAGAGTTTGGTGATATGCATTGCTAATTAAGGGAAAAACCTATAAAAATAAAATGGATTATCCTGCTATTTTAGGCTTCAAAAAGAAATTTAACATGTTAAACCCTTCCCTTTCTTAATGTATTTTTTCTTTTTATTGAATGAAGATCAATAATTCTCTAATATTTTGAAGAGATAATGACTTATTGACAGGCCCACATGGAAAATTACATTTTATGCTAATTTTGATACTAAAAATTCTGTAAACTTGAAATGTCACATAATCTAACTGGATTAAACTTACAAGAAATTAGTGACCTCAAAAAAGAAGGTTTTGTTTCTTATGACTACTTAATCTTGGGCAGAAACAATACATGGATGTAAAGAGTAAGCCACAAAGAGTCAGCTCCAGGACTGAAAGCTCATTTGTAACCGTAAGATCTCTGAGTGTGTTGACTTTAAATCACTGTATCACTTCATGACAGATACTCCCCTACTTATAATTCTGGTGTCATTGGTCTCATAAGACCTGATCTAAAGTTGGTGATGCTTATTACATTAAAACTTTCCAATGCCACTTGGAAAAAATTAAACTATGTTAGTTAATTAAAATATGCACTATTTAATATGGTGCTTCAAATTATTACAGATACTTGACAGGTATATGAGGAGTTGAACAACTTGTCTTTTGAAATTCAGTGAGTGAAGCTGCTGCTTTTTTTAGTTTTATGCATAATCTTTCACTTCATAAAGGAAATACACTGGAATGTAACATGAGTTGCTCCACAGTTTATTTTTACTTTTACTTATTTTGCATAAAATATAGGTTTTTAATAATTAAATAATCAAAGCTTCCTGTTTCCATCCTGATAAAAGCAAGAAACAAATTGTCTCTTGTTTGGTTAAGTCCTGATAAAAACGGGAAGGCAAAGGTGTAAATGTCTGATTATGAATTTTACAAAAATGTTGAAGTGGTTCAGTTAAGAGGCTCCACTGACTGGTTTTGTGATGAAACTCACATATTAAACAATCATATAAAAATTTGTTTGAAAATAATGATGGTGACTGGCACAACGTCTGACATATAATAGCAGTAGTATTTAATCAAGCATGTATTGAATAGATCACTAAATGAATAAACTGTATAATGGATTTATGATTTTAAAATGTCTTAATAAATTTCTAATAGTGCAGTATCCTTAATCCTATTAAATCATCAAACAGTGATTTAGGTCAGAGCTTTGAGTTCTGTTGGTGAACTCAAGAGGATCCTTCTGTCCTTGGAAACTGTGTACCAAATTAAATGACTTAAATGTATTTTTCTCTCCAGGGGAAAAATCATTGCTTCCATAAGATCCTTAAAGTGTCTCAGATGAATAAAGGTTAAATTATACCACTATCTTAAGCAAAAGTAGATTTATTATTTCAGATCATGGTATTTCGCTAAGCACTATGTTGGTCTTTTCCTATAATAATATGAAAGGCATACCCTGACAAAGACAATTGTCAGGATCGCAAAGGAACAAAAGCCTTGTTATGTTCAACCATTATAACTCCTGACACAATGAAACCTCACAAGCATGTAAACTTCCTAGGACTTTCTTTTGCCTATTTACTGGCTGTAATTCCCTACATCCAGTGTGACACCTGTCATATAGAAGGTGGTCAACATTTGCTGAGTAAATGAGTTAAAATTAAAATAAACATTGCTATTTTACAAAATTGAGTTAGACTTGATTATATTTCAACAACTCAGTGATCTATCATTGTAAATAATAAATTCAAAGTAGAGAATACAAATTCAATCTTCTCAAAAAATACAATGTTGAATAAAAAATTTTATATTAGAATCATTTTACATGCTCAGATTTTTGGAAATACCCATAATGGATATATGTAAAAATATCAAAAGCTATTTTTAAATGAACTATTATAATTTTTAAAAATCTTACTAGTATATAGTAAAAAACTGAAGAACTTTGATTAAGCAACTCCCTATTTATAACTTATTTGATATTACATTCGAGTTTGAAATAAAAATTTGAATAATATTCTGATTTGCTCTATTGAACAGTTTCACACATACAAAGCTAAAAGAGTTACATATCCATTTATCCATCAAAAACTTAGTGTGTGCTATGAGCACAATATGTTAGTGAAAAAGGTAGAAACTGATGGACTTTGCATTGAAGCAGGAAACAACTGAGAAGTCTTGGCTTTTGATTTGTGTTTTTCTTCTAAGAAAATTAAATCAAAATTATTAGGTATGTGCACTGATATTGGATGAATTTTAGTAAGTTGGGATGCTAGTGGTTCTAAGGAAATCCTTAATAAAAAACAAACTGTGGAAACTGGCTATTTTACTAAAATGTTGATGGAAATATTTTGGTGCAACCATTTTAGAGGGTAATTTTGCAATACCTAGAAATGTTAAATATATCTATGAAATGTTAAACATACCTATTTTTCAGAGTTGTAATCTCATTTCTACAAAACAAACCTACAGACATGCACACAAATGGACCAGGATACTTATAAAAATGGTGCTTGTAAGTTGGAGGAAAAACGGCAAATGTCTAGCTTTATTAGATTTTTAGGATTGCAGAGAAGTAACAATTTGTACTTTTTCTATGAATTCCCAGCACCACTAATGGGTTTGATATATAGGGGTGCACAATAACATTTTGTTTAAGTAATTCTTCAAAACCACAGAAGCAGATGTGTGCACACAGAACTTCAGTAAATGTTCTTGATCAGTTCATTCTAGCCTAAGTGTACCCACTTAACCTACTGGGAAGCACTGCACTGTAATGACTGAGGGCAGACATTTGTGATGGGTGTCCAGTGCCTAGATAAATCTAGATAAGGGCTGAGTATCCCTTATTAGATTCTCAGGACAAGAAGTATTTTGGGTATTTTCAGATATTGGAATATTTGCATATATACAATGAGGTATCTTGGGGATGGTGCCCAATCAAAACATGAAATTCACATGTTTTATATATACCTTATACACATGGCCTGAAGGTAATTTTATACAATACTTTAAATAATTTTTGCATGAAACAAAGTTTGTGGCAAGTACTTATATGAGTAATTTTCTACTTGTGGTAGGCACTAGAAAAGTTTTGAATTTTGGAGCATTTTGGATTTAAAATTTTTGAATTAGGAATGCTCAAACTGTACTTACCTAGGCTGTAGCACGCAACCACTCAAGACCTGCTGTTCTTTTTTTAAGGGAGAGAGAACAGAACCAAACTTACTAGACTCCTTTAAGCCATTATTCTAACATCATCAAATGGTCATCTCCATGATCATCTGCATATGCACACAAGAGTCACAAACTCACTTCAAGCATCATTATTTTCATCTGTAAAGTGGATAAACTACTGGCTACATTTTGTCAGGTTACAATGGAGTTCAACAGAAATCTTGCCTCTGATAGTCCTTTGTGTTTAACGTTACTATTAGGTGGTATTAATTAATAACTACATTTTAACAGAAATCCTGGAAATTTTTAATTGAAGTACTTAAGTGATAAATATAATTTGCAGTGGGTTGTGACAGGGCTATTGAAGGACAGAATCTTTAGTAATAACCAATCTGTTTAATAGAAAATACTAATATGTCATATATCCACTATGGAACAATTCCAAAACTAAAATAGTACATAGAATAAAAAGTCAAAATTCCTTCCTTCCCTAAGTATAACCATTTATTATATTTGGTATATTTTTGAAGCATATACAATCATTGACTAATATTGACTAAATGAATAAGCTAAATTAACTACTATTGGGGTTTACTATTTTAAAAGAGACAATAGTTTATGTTTTGCTTTGCAAATTGAACCTTCTTTAGCCCCTCAAATTATGTGATAAACATATGATTTTCATAAGCTGTATTTGTCAACTTGTATATATTCTTGTAATTGTATAGTCTAAGAAGAGAAACAGGCTTAATTTTATTTAGATCAGCAATCATCAGTTTTTTTCTGTAAAGGGCAAGAAAATAAATATTTTGATTTTGAGGGTCACATGGTCTCTGTTGTAACTAATCAACTCTGACATTGTAGTACAAAAACAGCTATAAACAATATATAAACAAATGGACATGAGTGTGTTTCAATAAAACTTTATTTACTAAAACAAGCTGTGGGCCAGACTGCCTGAAGGCTATTGTTTTCTGAGCCTTGCTTTAGATCACTGTTCAGCACCCAATGCTAGTGCCATAGTTGTGCAAATCAGATAGCATTTATATGGATTTTATAACCTTATGCAAGCTCATCAAAAGGGAGATTTTATGCACAACCTTTCATTTTTAAAGGCACACAATTATCAAATGATGAGTTAATCACTGCTGCAGGGCAAATGAAAGGCATCTTCAATACAGCTGGTCCCTATGGATAGAATTCTATTAGAGAGAGTGTTACTTTATAAAGAGAAAATAGCACATTAGTTACTCTTCATTAAGTGAAAAAACAAAAGCTGCTCAGGAAATATTAAAAGCATGGAGAGATGGAGTGAAGAGAAAAATAGATGAGCTATGGCAGCAAAAAGAACCATTTCAGTGCATTTTATTGATCATTAACCTTTTGCTTTAGGAGGCATTTGAAAACAAGAGAGACGCATGTTATTGGCTTGGCATGAATCCTCTAATGATGCATGAGAATATATGCTCAAAAATGTCAAAGGTCACTAGGGAAATCACATATTGACAGATAAAATGTTTTTGATATTGTGTAATACAGAAGTAAAAGGTCAATAATTTATGCCTTCTAATTTCTGGCTTGTGGAAATTTTGCAGTATTTAGTAAAGTTAAAACTGAATGTGGCTCAATATAATTTTGGGCTTCTCCTTTCTAGATAATGATATGAGATAAAACTGATAAAATATCAATGTCATGGACATATTTTAAAACAAGTATGCATTTTAAAATGTCAAGAATTAAAATAGTTATATTAATGATGGTTCAACTATTTATCAAGTATAGACTAATGTCAAAAGTGGAGGACCCACTCACTTATAGACAGAGATAGTCTCAAATATATAAAACATTCCCTTTGTTTTACTCATTCTGTGACTGCAAATGTCTAAAATGTTTCTGTATTAGTCTGTTCTCATGCTTCTAGTAAAGACATACCTGAGACTGGATAATGGCTGGGGAGGCCTCAGGAAACTTACAGCCATGGTAGAAGGAGAAGCAAACACATCCTTCTTCACCCTTGTGATTCAATTACCTCCCACTGAGTCCCTCTCACAACACATGGGGATTGTGGGTACTACAATTTGAGATGAGATTTGGGTGGGGACACAGACATACCATATCAGTGGCCACAAGTGGTATCTTATCCTAGCTGTTAGAAATATTAGGAGAAATTCAATTTACTGGAATATTTTTTTTTCCTACAACAAAACATCCTACAAGTAAACTTGAGAGGTATTTGAAAAATCTACAAAATTTTCTAGGATTACACACCTTTTGAACATTGCCAAAAGAAGTATTGATATGCTAACAGATTCTACCACACTCTGAAGCATTATGCACATAAGAACTAACCTGCATTTTTTTAGCTGTTTTATTTAAAAAATAATCTGATGGTACCTTTTAAAATAAAACTTAATTTGAAAAATTAAATTATATGGGTATATTAATTTAATAAAGATGAAAATTAATTTTAGACCAAAAATGTTAACTTGCTTTAAGGGCAGGATGAATTTCTAGATTTTCATTGAAAATGGTACACAATTTACATAAAGAGAAGACAATGTTTATAACTGTGGTATAAACCACAAGACCAAGTATATAATGAAAATGTCTCATGGATTATTCTATAAGGATTTTTTTTAATGATCTAAGATGAATTGGCTTGTAAGTGTTACTTTGGGTGGCCAAGCAAAAACAAAACAGAAGCAAGGGAAGTGTGAATCCTTTGTTTCTAGTTTCTCATTTCTTCCTACATTAAACTCATCAATACAAATGTCGGGGAAGAAAGTTGATAATGCCTTTTCTCCTTATTATTAGAGGGTTATGATTGACCACCCTTTACCAAAAGACAGGTTGACTAGAGAAATATGTAACAAATTTATTATGGAAACCTGTGTGCAAGGGAGTCTTACAAAAACTCAAAGGAGGGCCAGATGGTTTATGCTTAAACATCCTCTTCATTAGAAATCAGAGAGATAGGAGAAGGGGTGTAGAAAAAAATGATTGTCAGGGGAAGTAAATGAGTCCAAAGAACAATGGTTTAGGACCAAGTTTCTCTGGGCTCTGGGGGAGGTTTATGTCATAGTAATTTCCTTATTATCATCCATAATTCTGCAAGAAATCCAGATCTTGTCTGCTTCATCTCACACCATTTCTCCCATCCAGACACTCTTTTTGCCTCAAATCTTTTTGACTTAATGGTTTTTATGTTCGAAAGTCTTAGTCTTAATTCCTTCTATGGTTAAAAACCTCATCTTTTAGCTTGGTGTGGTGATTCATGCCTGTAATCCCAGCACTTTGGGAGCTGAAGTAGGCAGATTGCTTGAGCCCAGGAGTTCAAGACCAGCCTAGCCAACTTGGTGAAACCTTGTCTCTACAAAAAGTATAAAAAATTAGCTGGGTATGTTGGTATGTGCTTGTAGTCCCAGCTACTTGGGAAGCTGAGGCTAGAGGATCTATTTAGCCCAGGTGACTGCACCACTGCACTCCAGCCTGGGTGACAGAATAAGACTCTCTGAGAGAGATAGACAGAGAGAAAGAGACTGACAGAGAGAGACGGCAGAGAGAGAGACACATACACACACACACACAGAACTCTCATATTTTAGCTTATTTGCTGAAATCTCTTATCTCCTAACTTTCCTTCTATTCCCATTATTAATTCACTTCTGTTTACAATCTTCAACAGTCCATAGTTATTCAACTAATTTTTTGGTCATTTATTTAATGCCTATTACTTATGGAATGGAAGCTCCATGAAGACATAAATATAATTTTTCTTGCTAATGCTATATTCCAGTACCTTATAGATAAGACAATGTAGAAATAATATTGCAATAATGAAAATGGGGAAAAAAGCAAACCTTTTGTTTATGCTAAAAAAGCACAGGAGAGTCTAAAAACAGAATGAATTTTCCTGTAACTTGTTTTCTCTAAACGTGATAGGAAACTGATCTGAAGTATCCTCAATAAAAATATCAAGTCACAGTTAATAACAACTATTTACTGAGCTCCTATATGTGCCAGACTCTGTGCTTTGTGCTGAATTCTGTAAGAATTCTCCTCATAACTTTATTGGATTGCTATGACTATTATCCTCATTTTGAAGATTAGGGAATCTAGAATCATTTATCTCAACAGACCATAGAAACAAGAATATTTCAACAAGTCATCTCCTGGCCTTGTTTTTAAAAGATACTGTAAATTTTACCGCTGTGCTTAATCATTTATGAATCTTCGTTTAACTTCTGTCTCTTGTTGGAGGAAAGAGAAACTATGTAGTGCTTGGTTAATTAAGAGAAAAGACATTTCACATCTTCCCCCATGACTCATATAGAAATGTCAGTTATTAAAGATGAGTGTAGGAAGCAACAGAAAAGATTACCTCTGACTGCATGATGGAAGAGAGTGATCTGGAACTCCCATTCATTCATTCATTCATTAATTTTTAATTTATTCATTGTCTACCAATCACCAAGCAGTATGGTATATGCTAGACATACAAAGATGAATAAAATGCACTCTGCTTTACAGATAGTTACTGACATTTGAAAAGACAGACAAACCAATAATCAAAATATGCTCAGATAACTCTTATTATAGATGGTATTTATGGAATGCTTTTCAAGAGTTAAATATATACTTAGAGTTTCTAAGTAAACAAAGCAGTGCATAATAAACCCACATCAAATGCTTTTATCACTCACTAGTGAATGTTAAAGGCACAATTTATTAAATAAATAAGGACTACATATTTTGATATATAAATACATAATAGAAATAAACTTTTCAAATGTAAATAGAAAAATACATATTACCGTGGATCAAGAAAATATATCTTCTTAAGGTTTGGCTATCTACAAACCTATCTGGCTCCTCCAAACCATACATTGTTAATTATTTTTGACATAAAGCTGTCAGCTTAATGCTTGTTCTCATGCCAAACTTCATCTCTGATTGTCTGAAGTTAATTCCTAGGTGCCACTGCCTGACAGATGGTTTCAACTTTCACATTCTCAAAATAAAGAGAAAAGTTTACCCTTTTCCAGTACACTATCTACATTTGATTTCCAATAATTTGTAAGGATAAAACTAGCTTTTAGACTAGATAGCTATGAAATGTCCAGCATGTCTATGCAATGTACTTGACAGTCAATTGTCTTGCAAGCCAAGTGATATTTTTATACTGACAAGTCAAATTTAAAGAATCTTTTCAAATTAACATTGCCAGAAACATAAACACATACTGTAGCTGTAAACACAAAAACTTAACAAAACCATTTCCATTCTCTTCTAGGTCATCCCAGAATTTAGAAAAACAAAAACAAAAACAGAAAAGCATTTCCACTGATAAAATACTTTTAATTTGTATGTAAGGCATTTATAATCTATTTCTATTTACTCTTTAGTCAAATATATTTTTCTTCTTTGCTATCTGTACAGCACCAATTATTATATACTCCTATACTGCTTAACTTTAGTTAAATTTCAGTATACTTTCTGTATTCAGTCTTTAATATTATCTTTTCCATTTCAGTTGTGTATATTTTATGCTATCAGATCTTTAGAGATTAAAGTTTAAAAGTTAAAGAATATATTTGGAAGAAAGAAAGGATAAGTAAAACCAAAAAAATATTTTCACAACACTCAAATTTTGTATAACACATCTTTTCCTCAGGCTTTATCTAGCAGACTTAATTTGATTTCAGGGCTTCCTCTGAAGCAAGCATTTCAGAACTCCTCTGACTTGTCCTATTACTCACCAAATATTTCCAAAAGAAAATCCTGCATCTGCCCCTTTTGCCTAGAGAGGCAGGTCTGGCTTGTGTTTTGTTATATCATTAGGATTCAGAGCCTATCATTTTCCTTTTTTATTTGGGTCCAAGAATGATTTAAAATTAGAAAAGGAAAAATTTCTGCTGACATCATCAAACATTTGTATGTGTAAATCAACGAGGAAACCCTGTATTTTAAGTCATATCTTATTCTGCCTTCTTGGCTCTAGGGACTACGGAGGACAAAACGTTTTGTTTTGTTTTTTCCTGAAGACTCTTGCCTCGGTTGGCATTATTTTACCTGTTGCCATGCCTGTAGCCCCATAATAAAAACAGGCTCAAGCCAATGAAGAGGACAATGTTATGGCGTTAGAATCTAAAATATAATCCTATATGAGGTCTACAGTCTTTTGCTTGTTTGTTTTTGAGACAAATGTCTTGCTCTGTCACTCCAGTATCTGGAGTACAGCAGCATGAGCATGGCTCACTGCAGCCTCTCTCTACTCCTGGGTTCAAGCAGTGCTCCCACCTCAGCCTCCAGAGTAGCTGGGACTACCGGCACACATCACCACACCCAACTAATTTTTTGTAGAGATAGAGTTGTGCTATGTTGCCCAGGGCTGTTCTCAAATCCCTGGGCTCAAGCCATCTGCCTGCCTTGGCCTTCCAAACTGTTAGTATTACAGGCGTGAGCCATTGCACCTGGCCCAATCTGGAGACCATTTATTCCACCTTTTAGAGTGTGGAGTTTGACCACCATATGAGACTTCAAAACAGAATGGGCAAAACAAGCTTTGTGACACAAACTCTTGACTCATGCTAAATATATATATGGGCCAAGAGAAAACTTCCCCTTTACCTTCTGAAGGTCCACAGAAAATCAGCTGACAAAAGGTAGATTAAAAGGAAAAAAGGCATACATACTGATTAATGTACCTGGAATGAAAATCATAGATATCCCTCTCATGCACTGGGGTACAGATGGTTATGTACTCTATTTCTTAGGAGAAATGGAGATGGGAAGGGGGGATGATCTTAGGGGGAAAGTAAGTAAATTTTAAGGGAGTTTAATGAGCCTAAGGAACATACAATGGCCTGAGACAAAGTCTCCTGGGCCCACGGAACAGACAATCGTTTGTGACAAAAGTCTGTCCAGATGCATTGACAAATTTCAGCCTTCCTTCCTGCGATATGAGTTCAGCTAATGAAAACTCAGAAAAGGGACCAAAGGTAATTGTTTTCTTCTTTGGCAGATCCAGGCTGTAGGCAGATAAGGGAACCTCAGAGTACAACTTCATCCTGTGCTTTGGGAGACACTGGGGATTCAAAGACAGGAGGTGGGGTGTGCAGGGTGGTGGGGGTAGAAGTTGTTCAAGATCTTCTTGCTGCTACTTCAGTTTAGCATGTCAAAGCATCATATTTTAGGGTATCAGTTTCTGAGCCCCAACATTAGCATAAAACGTTTAGGGGTGAGAGAACAGAGAACTTTTTTCAGAGGGTTTGGAGTCGGGCTGTCATAATCATTCCTCTCCACTTATTTAAGAAGAAAGTGAGTTTCTTTCTCTTTACCTCAATCTGCGAGAGAAGCCTCAAAACACTCTGTGTGCCACCTGTATCCACTGTCCCAGTGGATTAGTATGTGTTTCCTATATGAAGCTCTACGTATTAAGACAAATAGTCCAGCCAGCCTTTCCAAGTTGGAATAGAATAAAAGTCTGCCATTTCTGCATTGGTCTAACTTGTCAATCTCGAGTTTGTGAGGCAAAGAATACCTAAGTGCATTGCTTGGATACAATGGGGACCAGTGAGAAAACATGGTATCTTTAAACCTATCTCTAAATGCCACCTGAGGGATCAACAAAGCTCAGCAAAAATAAGCTGGATGAATAGATCCAACATGCCTAATGGTGAGGAGGACAAAGGGACCATGGAGCTCCTTAGTCATAACTGTTCCCTGTATAGAGTGGTGGGTAGAATGATGTCTCCAAAGAACCCATGAAAGTGATCTCAATAGACTCTTCATGGACCTTGGGATTCCCCCAGCATGGTGACTCTCAAGACAGTCAGACATCTTATACAGAAGTTCAGGGGCCTAAGAGACCAACATGGGAGGTGCCAGCTCTTTTAAAGGCTAGGCTCACATCACTTTCATCACATTCCATTGGACAAAGCAGCTACTGGCCAATTCAGATGGAAAAGATGAGAAATGACTTCATCTTTTGATGAGGTCATGTCAAGAATTTTCAGTCATCTTTAATCTGGCACAGTCAGAAATTGAGGAAACAAATCCACAATAGGTACTGATATACTAAGTGTCTTCCTTCATTCTCACCCCTTTTCTGATGAGAAGCTATGGTTAGTGAGAGTAATTCCAGATGAAAGAACAGGAGAAATAACTAAGCCCACCTCTCATCGAGACTGCCAGACTGTAAAAGACCTGAGCTGAGAGAGGAGGCGCTTTGTATTGTTTTGTTGGGGTTAATTTAGGCTAGAAAGTTTATTATGGTCTAGAACACTTAAAAGTGAACAGACATATCATTGGATTTGCCAGAAATTTTATTCAGTAGCAGAGAAACAATTAACATCCTAAAGTACATTTAAATGGGTAGTGAGACTAGAAAAAAAAATAGATGCTTTATGCTTATATCCTGTGAACTTTGCTTATTTATCATGACCTTGCAACACTGTTATACCACCTTTTATATATACCTAAGCAAATAACAAAATATAAAATGCGTCATTTTAATTAAGGTGACTGTTTTAATAGAAGAAGTTTTGGATAATGCAAAATATACCTTAGACTACAACTCGTAATCCCAATACAGCCATACCATACCAGAAGTAATCACTAATATTTTAATGCATTTCCTTCCAGACTTTTCTATCTATGCTTTTCTATATGAATGTATACCCATAAGAATATTATTTAAAGCTGTCACATAGATCGCAACATATTCAGCTTGCCTTGCTTACTTTTTATTTGCAGATTTCTTTTAAACTTCTGTATATTAGCCCATAGCATAGATTTATTGTCTCTTATTTGATCTTTTTGCTTTTTGAGGAATTTAGATTGTTCTCAATAGTTTTTCTCTCACAGACAGCAATGCATTAAATATCCTTTGCATACTACTTAGCACAAATTTTGTGGTACATCTCAGAGTTTTTAAACTCTTAAATCTAAAAGGCAGTGTTTTCATTAGACTCATTCCTTTATAGATCTTAATCATGATGTCTGATTTTATTTACACATTATTTTTCTTACTAAATATTCTTATGTACTATTCACTTGTTTACTTTTTAGGACATTGGATACCAAATCTGACTCATTAGCTGAAAATCTGTAGAATTTTTGCCTCAACCTGACAAACTTTGATTTAAAATGGCTAGGGAGGGGTCCAGTTCTGATACTTAGAAAGGTTTAAAAAATTCTAACATAGACAGAATACCTGATAACATATTCCTCATATTCCTGTTAAAATTTTCTTAAAGATAATTCTCTGAATAAGGCATTTCCGTGTATACTCCAGTGTCTACCATAGAGCAGTATCCAGGTCATAGCCTTTGATGTCCTTGTACAGGAAGCTGTAGACAAGCTGGCATTTCTACACTTCTGTGACAGCAGGATCACCCATCTATCACAAGCAACTGTGCATAGGGCCTCTCTGGGCCTAGAGAACACTGGACACTCAAGAAACTACCAAGGAAAGAGGAGACATTAGTCAAAGGTCACAAAGTTCAAACAGAAAGAAGGACTAAATTCTTGTGATCTATTGCACAGCATGGTGACTATAAGAATGTTAATATAACCATACTGTATATTTCAAAATTGCTAAAAGAGTGGAGTTTAAATGTTCTCATTACAAAGTAATAAAAGTGTGAGACCCTATGACTATATCAGTTGGCCTGATTTAATCCTTCCACAATGTATCAAAATATCACAATGTATCCGATAAATACATAGTCATTTTTGTCAATTAAAAATAACATAAAATTTTAAAAAGAAAAAGAGACTCAAAACATGCTGCTGGGAAGGACTTCGAAGACTTTCTAATTCTAGGCAGTTAGTTTAATGGCTGAAAAGTTTCCTGGGATTTTCTGTGTGCAGGAAAGTGACTAATCTTTTAGGAATTGATGGTGGCTCTGACGTTGGTCCACGAAAAAGAAAAATATTCAGATCAAGATGTTTAATTAAGGAAATTTTCTTCTTGAAATCACAATGTTGAGCTCAAACTCTGTTTTCATATGAATCTAGCTCAAATTCTCAAAAATACCCCACAAATATAAATAAGCCTGATATTGTGCCAAGATGTCATGCATGTTTTATTCATGAAAATGTGAGGGTATCTGAAAATCAAGTTTACTCTTTATCTACCTGTAAAGGCTCTATGACAACGAAAGCACTGAGATCTGAAGATATTATGACAGACGAGGGAGAAAACTGTTATGTTTTCCTATGCATTTTTCTTTTTAAAATACCATGCAGCCTCAAGGAACTATAATTGGAGCTGAATGCTTGAGGACTCATGGGCCTCACATTATTTACCTATGACCATTTGGGGGACTTGTTCCTGTGGAGTAAAGGAAAGAAGGCAGTTTCTCCTTTTTGATTTCCCCTTTCAATCTCAGAAAAAGCTGTGGGCATCTCCTTTCAATCTGGCATTTGCTGTGTCAGTTCTCAACACGAGTAGCAAGCAAGTCTACAAATGGGATCAATGAAAATGGCATAAAATACAGATTAAAATGCACAAAGCATTTGAAGTATTAAGAAGCTGGCACCAAACTTCTAATTTCTGCAATATTCTGAATAATGACAGAAAAACAAAAATCAAGTAGAAGGCTGGGGGTGGTGGCTCAGCCTGTAATCGCAGCACTTTGGGAGGCCAAGGTGGGCAGATCACTTGAGGTCAGGAGGTCAAGATCAGCCTAGTCAAAATAGTGAAAACCCATTTCGGTTAAAAATACAAAAAATAGCCGGATGTGGTGGCAGGCATCTGTAATCCCAGCTACTCAAGAGGCTGAGGCAGAATCACTTCAACCTGTGAGCTGGAGGAGCCCAGACTGAGTCACTGCACTCCAGCCTCAACAACAAAGCAAGACTCTGCCTCAAAAAAAAAAAAGAAAAAAAATTGAATATAAGTATGGAATATGAGGGCTAACTTGTCCAGGTGCTGTGATGATAACTATACATATACATTATTTATACATATTATACTCATTATCACATATATATTTTTATATATATAATGATGTATATATATATGAGAGAGAGAGAGCAATTATCATGCAACAGAGGCAGATACCTTTCACTTACATTTTATATGTGAGGTAAGAAATTTAGAGTGGCTACGTAGCTTGCTCTAAAGCACAAAGCAAATGAGTGACAGATCTAAGACTTGCTGGCTGATTCCAAAGTATATAATCTTTTTTTTTTTGAGACCCAGTTTCACTCTTGTTGCCCAGGCTGAAGTGCAATAGCGTGATCTCAGCTCACTGAAACCTCCACCTCCTGGGTTCAAGCGATTCTCCTGCCTCTACCTTCCGAGTAGCTGGGATTACAGGCGTGTGCCACCATGCCTGCTAATTTTTTTGTATTTTTTAGTAGAAATGGGGTTTCACCATGTTAGTCAGGCTGGTCTTGAACTCCTGACCTCAGGTGATCCGCTTGCCTCGCCCTCCCAAAGTGCTGGGATTGCAGACGTGAGCTACCGTGCCCAGCCGAAAGCACATAATCCTAATCATTTCCCAAACTCTCCTTTGTCATCATTCCTAAAATATAATTTATGTGTAACTACCAAGACTAGATTGCGGAGCTCACAGCTCTGCATAATTTGTTTTCCACCAATATGTTGCTCAGATCTGGAAAATCTTCCCCCAGGCAAGTTCCCATCTGCAGCAAGTCACTGCCAGTTGCTTGGGAGCATTCTAAGTTCCAACTTCTCTCCTTAACAGCTGGGGCTCATCCAGCATCAGAAACACCTGTAGCCTGCTGGCTGCCTTTTAAACAGCATGGTGGCTGTAAACAGAATGCTCTCTGTAGGACTTAATGAGTCTTGTGTGTAGAAGTATGAGGATGTGTTATTTTTAAAGAAAATTCTCTTCTAATGACTGTTCAGTGAAAGGTGAATGTCACTGAAGCAAGGGAAGTATTTTCAATCATTATTACATTGGAGAATAGAACTTAGACTTGTTTTCCCCTTTGCCTTTTCTTTAGACTCAAATCTTGACCCACACCATTGTTTTCTCCCGCTTAAGATTAGTTCATTACTACGAAATGAATCTTCTGAGTGGTGGAATGAGGCAACCAGATTCTCCCTCACTGCCTCCCCCAGAGTCTTTTCACATTTCTTACTGTCTCATCTTCTAGAAGAGGGGCAGCAGAAGGAAAAATAGGCTTTTCCTATAGAAAGGGCGTGGCCAGAGGTTGCATAGAGACAAACTGTTTAATTTTTGAAAGAGATGGATTTTCTTCATCTGGTAGTAGAAGCCAAAAAAATCACCTTTACAGCTTCCAATCCCAACAGGACCCAGTCTGTCACTCAAGGATAGTGGCCCTGGCAGTTTGAGGTAAACTGCTCCATGTAAGAACACGGAAACAGTACTCTCTTCTCAAAATGGGCAACTATTAGACACTCTTCACATGACTTCCTTTTACTCAACATATTGCCCTGTGCCAAGACTCTGAAAAATTCCTCAGCCTCTCAGGCTCTTCAGACTAGCATTCAGAACTTCTCTACACCCTAAACCAGATTTGCCAGGTCAAGTGATTTATTTTAGCTCCATTACTATAATTGACGAGGGACACTTCGAACCATATAAGGCCTTTATTTACTTAAAGGCAGAAGCATTCCTAAAACACAAGGAGCACTTTTAATCTGTGATCAAACATCTAAGTAATGTCCTCCTGAAAAGATTGTCATTTGTGGCAACATGATCAGATACTGGCCTTTTGGGTCCTGCTTTGAGAGAATAAGGATTACAACATGTATACACTCAGCTCTTTTGTGTGTCCAACATTGTGCTCAAAGCTCTATAAACATACTTTAGTCCTCACAACTACTTGGGCATACACACACATACACACACACATATATATATGTTTTTCGAGACAGGGTTTCACTCTGTCACTCAGGCTGGAGTGCAGTGGTGTGATCACAGTTCACTGCAACATCTGCCTCCCAGGTACAAGCAATCCTCCCAACTCAGCCTCCTGAGTAGTTGGGATAAAAGGTGCACACCATCATGTCTGGCTAATTTTTGTATTTTTTGTAGGGATGGGGTTTTGCCATGCTGCTGAGGCTGGTCTTGAACTCCTGAACTCCAGTGATCACCCTGCCTTGGCCTCTCAAAGTGCTTGGATTACAGGCATGAGCCACCACACTTGGCCTGAGCATATACCTTTTTCACCCTCAAATTTCTCTATAGCCCCTTTCCTCTGCTTTATCACTAAAATGTAATGTCTCTGAGGGAAGGAGACTTGTTATAGCTCTAGTCCCAAGACAGTGATTCTTCTGAAACTCTAGATGAACAAACTCTCTTTTCAGATGGATACTGTTATGTGTATTTGACAACAGACCCTTAAACGATACAGAATTTAAAGCCTAATAACAGTAACATTATCAAGTTAGACCATGCTATTGAGTACCCAAGAGCCAAGCTATGATAAAAGTTTTTTGTGATTAGATGATGTAATTCCTTCATGACAATTCTCTGGATCAGGTCTTTTTATTGGTGCCATTTTAGGGATGAAGATTCTTTGTCTTGGAGGAATTCACCTGTTTGCCTAAGGTCACACAATTACTTAGGGGCATGGATAGGATTCCAACCCACATCTATGACTGGGAACAAATTTGTCAATTTTCTCAATGCAGATGGCCTATATTTATTTTAAATAAATTTATAATGCCTCTTAGTCTCTTAATCATCATATGTTATTATTTCTAGAGGCAGCACAGAGGGAAAAATTAAGCTAACAAAATAAGAGACAGTCAGAAAAAACAATGACAAATCCATGGGGTTAATTCAACAAATACGTACTGGGCACATAAAGATGAGCCCTGCACAATAAGTGAGTGAAATATTTTCAATCATTATTATGTTGGAGAATAGAACTTCCACTTATTTTCCCCTTTGCCTTTTTTTAGATTCAAATCTTGACCCACATCCATTGTTCTCTCCAGGGATTATGATCCCAATGAACATTTAACTGCATGATCTTTAAAGTTTAGCTTTGGATGGGAAGCCAATTTTGCCTGGATGCTTCAGAAATGCCAATACAATCATCACATTGAATGGACATTTTCCACTTCCTCATTAGCCAGTCTAGATATACATTTTACATTAGCTTTGTGTCTGTCACATTCTACTGTCAAATGCCAAAGTAAAACCACTGATTTGCCATCCATATCATTAGTCTCTGTATTTCCCAGGTAATGTCCAATTATACAGCATCTAATTCTTGATCTTCCTCACAGTATTCATGATCAAAATAGAATTCACAGGCTCTAAGATAATTTCAGCAGGCAGAGTAAGAGTAAAGAATAAGAATGAAGACTGACAAATAACAGATGCATTAGTTTCTTACCACTTTAATTCAATATGCATGCATTAATTCTCCATGCAAGTTCAAGAGGTAATTATCACCTACAAGTAAAGCAAGACATGTTAAATTAGGGCACTGGGTTCAAATAAAAACAGTAGAAAAACCTAACGATTCAAATGAACCATATCCCAATCTGTTTACATATTTTCTTTCAAAAGAATGGTACAATTTACTAATTGCTAATTGTGTAATTGCTGCTGTGGGTTGATTTTACCTCCAATATTTACTGAAGTGTATCCAAATTATAATGAATATCAGTGCAATTTTCATTTTTAAAAAGGGTAAAATACTTTAGAAAAAATGAACTCAATTAAGATTAATTTTAAATAAAAAAAGGCGGCATTATGAGAATATGAGACAGCGGGGGGATTTTAATTGAGAAAAAAGAACATGTAACATCCTAAATCATTTTGCATTCTATTTATGTCACTGAATTAAACTGTTTGGTTTCCATTGAAAATGGCAAAACTATTGAAAATCAATATACAACATCTTAAAATTTTTTTTTAAATGTATAATGAAAATTTAGATATTTGTATACTATTTATTTAAATAATTCTGGACCTGAGTCAGTTTTAGCTTGGATAGCTTTCCATGTAAGAGCTATAGAGAATATCAAAATTTACGATAGCTAAAGGAAGAAGTCACAGATTTTTAGTTTCCCAATTTAAAATATGATAAACAATAGAACAAAGTACACTACAAATTGATACTAGAGATGCTTACTCACAATCTCTAATCTGGTAAATCTGATTTCAAGCAGGGTTAAGAGTCTAATCATACTTACAGCTCAGAGGTTGCAGCCAAAATGTGTAGGTTAGAATCCTATTTCATTATACCATTTTTAGGATGTCCTTGTGCAACTTACTTAATTGTCCTGAGCCTGTTTCCTCATCTGTAAAACAGGCTTGATAATGGACCCTAACTAATGAGATTTTTAAAATTTTATCTTTTAACTCTTTATGGAGATGAGGTCTCACAATGTTGCCCAGGCTGGTCTTGAATTCCTGGCCTCAAGCCACCCTTCTGCCCCAGGCTCTCAAAGCACTGGGATTACAGATGTGAGCCACAGGCCCCTGACATTAATGGGATTATTGCGAGGATTGATTTAACAAATGCAAAGTGCTTATCTCAAAGTTTGGCATGGAAATATATGTTATTTAATATTATCAATGTTATAATTCAATGATAAAATAACCTGATTCCAGAATTGCTTTACCCTATCTTCTAGCAACTCTTAGAATCATAGTTTTCTTCTCAGCAGGATGAGATCTGAAGAGAGCTTTAGATTTAAAAGCAAAAACACCTTCAGGGGGATGTCTCCTGTCTTCCATTGTATATATTTGCCTACTGATGGGAAGATGATAGCTTTAAGCATTCACACACATTTCATTTACTGTCTCTCAGGCATTGAAGTCGGTAACAACAATCACTTCAGTTCACAAGAGAACATGTCAGCCAGCACTGAGCAGTTTAGCATTGGCTGAAGATCTGACCATTGTGTGAGGAAAATGCTATCATGACCCCCATTTTGCAGACAGGCAAACAGACTTAGAGAAGCTATGGACTTTGAACAAGATCACACAGCCAGAAAAGGGTAAAGGTGTTATTTAGAAGGCAGTATGAATCAAAGCTAACTTTCTGATTTTGCCATGCCAATCAGCCCTGCCTTCTGCAGGAGAGAGGACATTGGCACTATTTCGGTGCTATAATCTGTTTTTGCATATTTTCTGGGTCATCCCCTTTCAGTAAGGTGTACTAATGCACCCATTATCACTGTGCTTAAATCTAAAATCACACACTCACACTCAGATACAACCCCGATAACATAGTTTTTCCACTTAATTTTCCTGCCTTTAAACAAATCTTTCAACTACCATGTAAGAAAATGATTGATATTTTAGCTGTCATTTTCCTTACACCAACAATAACATTTAAAATGTTTTAAATATTTAGAATATTATCACAAAGATTATTTAAAAGTGGATCTCTAACATTGATACCAATGAGACAGTCTATAAACAATTTGATAAATTGATATTAATTTTAAGAAAATATGTGTCAAAAATGTGAGCGTAGACATTTGTGATCAAATAAAGTCAGATGCAATTAGATACTATATTCCTGTTACATGAATCTTCTGCTTCTGCATTCTCCCACTTCTCCCGACAGCTGAAATACCTGTAATGTACAGGTCATTGTCTCAAATTGTTGATTTTACTGAGTCAGTAGGGCATAAAAATATTTTTAAATATCCTGTTAAAAGATGGAAAAGTTAAATGCTGGCTGAACTGATATGATAGCCTTAGCATAATTATTATGGTAGTCTCCTATTCCCCCTGTCGATGTTCTTCTTTGACCATACTACAATTAACACTGCATACGCATTTGCTTGTTATAAATTTTATTAGAATAGAAAATAATACATACAGATAACCATAGGATACACACACAGGAATTGAAAGATAAATTTTATACTTTTCAATATGAAACAAAGTACATATCTCATGGAGATATATTGCTAGAAACAACATGAAACAATAGAGCAATCATCTTGAAAACAAAAAGTATAGGAACATATTATAGGAATTACTAAATAATAAAAAGGCCCAACTTCATTACAAGGAGCATAAAATACAAGTATTGGAGAAAGTGTTTCCCTACTTTTTGACTGGAAATAACAACGGTCATATGAAATCTACTAGTCATTCAGATTGTTTCCATATATACAGTATATAAGGACCTTATAGAGAAAGTTATAAATATTTATTGTTCTTGTGTATGATGACTTTATCTTAAATGTAATCTCTAAATGTAAAATAGTGCTTTATGGTGATATCAGAATTTCCCTAATTTTTAAATCTTTATTGATATCTGTACTGTTTTCAAATTCTGATACCGTTGGAAACACGAACATGTTCCTGCAAAATGTGAAATTGGTAGGAAAGAGGTAAAAAATTGATTTTGCAATGTTGAATACTTAATCTGCTAATTTTAATTTATTCTTTATATATTGCTATGAAGTCATGTCTTCAACAATTTTTTGAAAACCACATATTGAAAGACTGAGTCATACATATCAAAGTCAGCAGCATTGCCTTGGTTCTATTACAAATTTAACTCAGGAACTAAAAAGGCTGCCAGACTCACTCAGATAGATGGTGGGATTTCATTAAAAAACCATCTCTGTCATCCAAAAAGAGAGGGTCCCTTAATGGAATTGGAAATTGAAATGAGGGATTGTGTGGATTTTGTTTAATATTTGGGTTGAGATTCAGGTCATTCCTGATTTTTTCCCCTAGCTTTTAATAAAACCTGAAAGCTTATTCATAGCTGTGAAGGAAACAATTACTTTTTTAATTTAAAGAAACTTTTTTTTAAGAAAGGATAAAATGTGATCATTTGAATTTTAGAATATAACTGAATGAAACAGAATAAAGCTTGAAAAACTGGCTGGTCTTCATGATTTTCATGTGATTAAATAAATTCATACTAATATTTTGCACAGGTCCATTGCATTCAGGGTGACAAAGCACTTTCACACTTCCTTCCTTATCTTTTAAAAACTAATGCATGGGTCAGAGGCTGATCAGATAGGTATTATTATCTGCATATTTTACAGAGGAATAATTGGGAGGTACAGACGGGAAAGTGATTTGTAAAGTCTCACAACCATTGAGCGGTATACCAAACCAAACATCATTCTTCTAAGCCACAGAGTAGCATTTTCCAACAATATTCTTTTGAATCACATGTCACTCCCCTCCAACAAGATACTTTTTAAAAATGTATTTTTCATCCTGGGGACTTAAATCAGAATTTCAAAATGGTACTGGTTAAGTCTTCCAAATAAAGCTATTATAACGGGAAAATTGCATTTGAATTAAATGAAAGTGTTTTTTAATGTAAAAAGAATTTCTCATGCGTGTGTGTGTGTACATGTGAGAGTGTGAGTCTTTATCCATAGGCAGTGCTTAAACTCATAGCTTAAGAACATTTATATCAAAAGTCTAAAGTATGTAATATGTAAATTCCTTTGGTTTATCAAGTTAATATTTAAGGCATTTCAGATTCCCTTAAAAGGATTTACTGTGTTTTTAATTATATTCATATTTACCTATAATGAAGTAGAAAGTTAAAAATAAGAGTTGAAAAAACATGCATAATCACTGCATTTCATGAAAGCACTTTTTTTGGTAACCAATTAACTTTCCAATAAATAATAAAAAGGAGTTAATATCACCACAGGGCATTTACAATAAAGAACAGGACTAGAGGCATATAGCTTGACATAGGGTGGACATTGGAGATGGCTGAAGTGGATCCTCTTGCATCCATATCTGTCAAAGACGATGAACAGCTCATTAATGAGGGTTGTACCAATATGTAATCAAGGTGCCAGAGACTGGATATTTGTGATGTTTCCCACAAATTCCTTGCTGAAATCCTAACCCTCCGTGTCCAAGTACTAGGAGGTGAGGGTCTTTGAGAGGTGACACAATCTGCCAGCAACTTGACGCTGGACTTCTCAGACTCCCTCCAGAACTGAGAGAATTCTACTGTTTATAAGCCACCTGTCTATGTAGTTTTGTTATAGAAGCCAAAAGGGACTAAGACACAGAGCAAAAGCAAAACCTCTCCTATCAAAACCAAATCACAGCATGAACCCATCCTGGCACCACAAGTTGTTATTAGCCTTCATTTTATTTATCAATGTAGCATGTACTAGCGGCCAAGAGTATCTATAAAAACAGTAATATGTTCAAGTTTTCTTAAAGGATTCCAGGCTTTGTTCATCTACTATTATTTAATTTTAATTGAAATTGGAAAAACAACTTAATCATTTTGAAAACAATTAAACTTGATCACAAACAACTTTGAGATAATTCAATGGTTTAATTAAAGAAAGCTTCATTGGGCAAGCTTTGAAGAGTCTGTGCTTGTTTCTATTTTATGCATTTCCAGATAAAGTATTACACATAATAAAACATTGTCTTTTAAAAAAGCAATAAATAAAAGCTCCACTTTCATAGAGATGGCCTTGTGTGGTCACTTGCAAGCTCAGCAACACAGCAGATGTCAGATGAAAAGGCTACTCTTGACTCAGCAGCCCTGAAATGCTAAAATAATATCCATCCCTGCAAAAGCCCAGAACTTACTTCTTTTACACTTGCCACTTTGCCAATATTGTAATGTTAACTCTATGCCTTGCACCATTTGGGGAACAAGAAGCACATATTCATTATTTTAAAACTTAAGTTAACCATAATAAACTTAATTTCTAGTTTTGTTCTATCGAAG
The DNA here is from genome assembly GCA_963574635.1 of Cheracebus regulus. Lineage (NCBI taxonomy): Eukaryota > Metazoa > Chordata > Mammalia > Primates > Pitheciidae > Cheracebus > Cheracebus regulus. The sequence continues at coordinate 93,386 of CAUYQU010098887.1, forward strand.
TGCATACAGTTTTAGAGAGTTCTGTAGTCTAAGATGGGTTTTTTAGATTTTACATTGCAGAGCTTAGTTCTGAGATAAGTAGTTCCTGTTTTCTTAGTATAGCTTTGTTTGTTTTAGTCTAAGTATGGCAGTCTTTATGATTTTACAGAAAGATAGAATTCCTCCAAGTTTTCATATTTCCCTTTCTCTTCAGTTGCTAATGTCTGCCATTTATGGAAACAGGGAACAAAGTCATTTATGTCACTAAGAACTACAGAATAGCATATGAAGTCAAAATGGGCTCTACAATAGTTAAACTGATGACAGAAAACTCCAGAGCTGCAATTTAAAAGTGAGGATAACATTTATTCTAACATTGGCACTTAATAAAATATGCATACCAAAGTCTGTTTCCAACTCTAAACATGTAATTTCTATAGTAAAATAGATTTTATTTGGGTTTGGAAAGGAAAAATCAGTATGAACCTCCTTGGAAACTAGAAATAGAATTTTTAAGGAGTCTTTTAGTTTGGCACAGGTAAGTGGTTTAGGACTTTGACAATGTTAATCATTCTATTTAAAGAATTGATCAAGATTTATCGATAATTCGTAGGAGGCAAATAACTAGACTATTAAAGATCTTAAAAGAAATGCTTAGGAAATTCTACTTTTACAGGAGCTCCAACTGCAATTTTAAGTATAACTCAGAATAAAGAAATTCAATCAAATTAATGAAGTTTTGCTAAATATTTTTTGACATCTTTCCTTCATGCCCTCATTTTTTTCTGCCCTATTTTGCACGATTCTTGAGGGGATCTTCTTGCCCTCATCTCACCTGCCAAAACCTTATTGGGATTTGGATCAAAGGCTTGCTAGAAAGAAAGAATGGACAGAGGGACACTGATTGACTCACCATGGGGGACAGTAACACTGACGTCAATAAAGTAAATTATGGCTTCAACCAACTTACTGGTTATTCGAGGAATCCTGATCTGTTCACTACTGGTCCCATCTCCTCCATCTGTTGTGGCCTTGACTTCAATAATGTAGTCCTCTTTAATGGGCAGCAAAAGTTCAGCTGAAGTTTTATTTGTGTTCAGCACTTGCACATTATTTTGACTGCTAGTCCTATAGAAAACCTGAAATGCATGAAAAAAATACACCTACTTGCTATATTGCTCATTGTTGTTTTCTTCATAGAACTTGTCACTCTGAAATTAACTTATTTTGTTACGTAAGTTAGAATATAAGTTTCTTTCATGGCTCTAACTGTAAGTCTTATATTAGAGGTTAACACATGGTGGAACCAACAGGTTCTCAAAATCAGGGAGGCTGGGGAAGAATGAACTCTCCCATGGAAGAGCTCAGCTGGGTTGCCTATTTCTGAGGTTGGAGAGATAAGGCAGGGCCATAGTGTATGAAATTTTAATGCCTGACCATAAAATCAGAGCCAATTATTTTTTAGTTGTTTCTTAAGTAGCAACCATCAATAGTTGTAAACTAACACACAATTTAGAAACATTATGTCCGAAATTCCCACGTGAGCAAAATTCACTTGAAACTATATTTAAGAAGATATTTTGAAAAATTACTCATTTTATGAAAAGCTTGGTAACTTTGTCAAAAGTAGATTACAGAAACCAAATCATCAACATTGAGAACAATTCACTTATGCCTAGCTTCTCTTGAAAAGTACTGCCAAAAGTAGGAAAATGAAGCATTGCAAATGAGAAAACTTACTTTATATCCTGTTACTTCCGACTCATTCTCCATGGCTTTAACTTGCTCCCAATTAAGTAACACTTTAGTGTCTGTGGCATTCCAAACAACATTTCCTGGTGGCTGACTGGGAGCTTGAAGTGCAAAATGAGAAATTAAAACAGACTGAAGTACAAGTGATATTTTACAAGGAGGAGATGATGGCTGTTAGAGGAAGCTAATGGAAGTAGAGCGAGATGCCTTTGGTAACGCCTGGTGTAACAGATGAAATCAGAAAGAATAACAGAGTATATAAATTTTCTTTTTCTTTAGAAAGGCATTTCATTCATACACCAAGCCCCTGTGACATGTAATTTATCCATTTAACAAAGCTGCACATGTATCCCTGAATCTAAAATAAAAGTCCAAAAACAAGGCATTTCAATTAATGTATGAGATAATTTATTTTATCATACTCATCCTATAATTTATGGCATTTCAGCTAAAATGCCCTAAATTTATTTATTTTATCATACTCATCCTATAATTTAGGGCATTACTGCTCTTAGGGCTCCTTGAAAACACGTTGATAGTGGAGATAAAGAAATTCCTTTATCTACCACTAGAGGGCTGCTTGTTGATAAGCCAAAAACGAAGGTGGCAAGATCTATTTTGACGCAAACAGAGGCTGGGAGAAATTGCCAAATGAGCAGATTACAGTTGTGTGAAATGAAGTGTACATGATTCTGGAGCCAGCCTCGTATGATAAGATGGGCAATATGTGAGGCAATAAAAAATAAGAATTACTTAGATTTGTTCCCATGGAGTAATAGCTCTACACAAAAAACATTGCAAGAGAGGCTATATTTTAAAGTCTTTGTTTTCCAGGCTTAAATCAATTTTTGAGAAAAATAAGGCAAAACACTAAAAAGTTAATGAGAATCCCATTAGAGGATTAATGAAACTCTCTGAGGTTTCTACTTAGATTCATAATTTAGTTCCTTTTCATGAACACTGCATTGTAAATTCAGGCTAAGGGGTGAGGGTGTTAGAGGATGAGTGATAGCATTTGTCAATAGCAACACAGATAGTGCACTGGAAAAATCAGTTTCTTGTCAATAACAACAACGAACATAATATTATTCATTCATCAACAGCATCACAATTGTCCTCAGTGTTGAAATATATTGTATTTATATATTTAACTACAGAATGTGATTTGGCTAACTGAATTTGTAATGGAAAAAATGGTATAAGATATTGGCTATCCAGAGAAATTTCTAAACATCGTTGACTTATGCTATAGGAGAAATACAGCTGAACTTACAGATAGGAAGAACTCAAATACATTTACGAGTCTAATGACACCAAACAATACTGCATTCATTCTCTGTGGATTTCTTTTGCTTATTGTCTCTTTTACTACTATTCTGTTTTGCCTTTAAAATTCTGTGATGTGGGTATTCACAGTGAGTTCAGGTCAGCTAAGACTGTCTGAACTTCAATACTCTGATAACAACAACAAAATTATAGGAGCTGCTTAGGGTGACCATATTATGGTTACTCAAATAATATGAACATACAATTCTTAGAACATTTTCCAAAGCCAGGATTCCCTGTGGCCTAACAGCACTATAAAAGGACAGGCTTGGTTTGGTGAAGCTGAGATATACCACAGCATGGTTTGTTCTAATAAAAGGTGTGCGTTTGGAGGTTACAGAAAGCTTGAGTAATTTTGGTTAAATCACCTATGCCAACATCGGACTCGAGGGAGAAACAACTCCAAATAGAACACTGGGGTTTACCTTGTACGAGTCACAATATAGGGAGCTGAATGAGTTCAGCCTGAAATGAATGCTTTTTGAAACAACAAAAAGGATAAAAAAAAAAAAAAAAGGAAAAGAAAGAGGAAATAAGAGAGTTTAATTTTACTCTTTTTGAATCATACTACAGTTTCCTAAGTATCAGACAGTCATGTATCATTTTTGTCATGTTTTGCTATTTAAAAAAAAAACTTGGTTTAAGAAAAATTAAACATCTATTTTAGCTTCATCTCAATAATATTCACACAATAATTAGCTTGATACACTAGTTACATTTTGGGGCACTCTCTAAAATAAATGAATTGAATACCTCAGAGAAAAATTTTAAATTTTAAAAATGTTCACAAATGACCTTATAATCATCTCTTAGCACCATTGGTAAGAATAACACTATTTGAGAAATTTTGGACTAAATACACTTTCATTCATATTCAAAATGCTATTATTGTTAATAACGAATACTTAGCAAACATCTACAATGTGTTAGGCATTGAAGAATGTGCTTTAATATAATTTACTTAATCCTCATTATATTGCATTATAATAATGCCCATTTCTGTATATATATCATCTGGACCCAGAGAGAGAAAATTTAAAAAGATTGCATAAGCATGTTCATGACAGCATTATTCACAATAGCCAAATGTGGAAGCAACCCAACTGTCCATCAAAAGATGGATGGATGAACAAAATGGGGTATTTACCTATAACTGAACATTATTTAGAGCCTTAAAAATATAAAATCTTGACACATGCTATAACATAGATGAACCTTGTGGACATTATGCTAGGTGAAATAAGCCGGATACCCAAAGACAAATACTTTATAATTCTACTTGAGATATTCAGAATAGTCAAAAATTCATAGAGATAGAAGCTGGTGGAGGGGAAAATGGAGAATTGCTTAATGAGTATGAAGTTCCAATTCTGCAGGATGAAAAGGGTTCTAGAGATCTATTGCACAGAAATGTAAAATACTTAACACTATTGAACTGTATGTTTTAAAATGGTTAATACGGTAAATTTTATGTTAACTACATTATGTTATGTTTACTACAATCAAAGGTTTAAAAAAGCTTGCTAAGATATACAACTAGTAAGAAGTATTATGTGGATTCAAACCACCTCTGTTTAAATCCTGTGCCCCTTGAGAGGATTATGCTTCTCTGCCTAACTCTCACTGATGTTGGCCTTGGCTATGGAACTTGTGTAGGCGGCCTACTGCGTGTAGGCGGGCATAATTTTCCTTCTCATTGGCATCCCACAGACATAGGACTTCACCAAAGGACTTGCTTCAACCAATGAAATGTGGGCAAAAGGGAAATAAGCCACCTCCAAGTGGCAGCTATAAAAATCACTGAAGAGCATGGTTTGCTTTTCTCTCTTTTCTCTCTGCTATTAGATTGACATGTCTCAGAGATTGGCTCTTCCATTATTGTGGGTTCAGGAATGAAGACAGAATGGATCAGATATGAATCTCACTCATGATGAACATACAGCATGAGTTGAAAAAAAAAGCATAGTTTTAGGCCACTGAGGTTTAGGGGTTTGGAGTACCTTAGTCTGGACTAGCCTGATCTGATATAGCTATTAACCACTAGTTTAGATAGCTTTGAAACAACACAATGAACCTTTGTAAAGGTAAGGAGTCAAGTAATGAAGCAGCAATGAGCAGGTGATAGTTGATAGCCTAACTTCTGGGACTTCTAATTTTCCTTTTTGTATTTGAATCTGTGTAGAAGTGGAACCCAGAATAGGCTGATTGAGTTTCAAATTTTAGTGGACTTAAATTGATAGTCCACATTTTGAAATTGTTTGGAAATCATTTGTCAATGTTCATATCCTACAGGTTTTTCCTGTCAAATTCTACTGTTGGCAGCATGTTAAAGTAGAAATTCTAGTAAAATGATGACATATCATTAGATTTATATCACAACACTAATTGACAGGATACATATAATTACTTAAGTAATTTTAAGTGTTACGTAACAAAATAACTTTCTCTCTAGCGGTTTTTATTATGGTTGTTCCTTAAGCACCCATCGTGATCCTCTGTGCACTTGATTTTCAGACTCCTCAACATCAGCTTCATAGATTTTACTTATTCTGTAGACACTTGCCTGAAAACAAGTGATTACTATCATATAAACCAAGATTAGATGAAGCTGGGAAGCTGGGAATATAAGGCATGTTTATCCACAGGAACCTGGCTAAATTATGGTGTTCATCACAATGGAATATCATCCATGGGCAGTTATGATACAGTATACAGGTAACCAAATACACAGCATAACCTCCACTCTATAAGAGAAACTCAGAGAACCGAAGTCTGGAAGGAAAGAAAAATGATATTGATCATGGTATTTCTGAGTGAAAGTATTATGAGTGATTTTTTTTCTCTATAATTTCTTTTTTTCCCCAAATTTTCTACAATGAATGTTTTCTGTTATATAATAAAAAGTAGAGGCTGTAAAAATAAAGAATATTATTGCATGGAGTTTTCAATGGTGAGGTCTCATAGTGGTTAACAGTGAAGCTGGCATTTACTTTCAAAATATGAAATTTTAAGAACATATGCTTGCTGTGATTAATTATACAAAACCCAGTATGTTTCTCAACTCTTTTTCTTGGCCACCTGATGGCAACAAGATGACTTACATGATAAAAAGTTGTTGTAACTAGTAGCTAGAAGTTACACTTTGCACTTAGACTTTACTTGAGATGACTATTAACATTTGTAACTAAGTTGCTTAAACATGTGGCATTGTGCAACAATCATGTAATCAAAAGCAAAAGCCAATTCTGTGCCCTCCCCGCCCCCCCCCATAAATGGATCTAATTTCTTATTAAAAGAAATTGACACAATGTTTCAAAACACAACAAAAACATCTAGTTTTTAACTCATCTGAAACCCAACCTACAATGCCAGGCAAGGTCTTTCTTTGATTTTTGGTTTCAGTGTCTGGAAACTTCCTTGATCAAAAGTTCTCCTTTAGATCAACTGTCTAGAGCAGGGGTGTCCAATCTTTTGGCTTCCCTGGCTCACAACAGAAGAAGAACTATTTGGGGCTGCACATAAAATGCACTAACACTAACAGTAGCTGATGAGCTTTAAAAAAAATATCACAAAATAATTTCAATGTTTTAAGAAAGTTTACGAATTTGTGTTGGGCTGCATTCAAAGCCATCCTGAGCCACATGTGGCCTGCCGGCTGTGGGTTGGACAATCTTGGTCTAGATCTTGGTCACAGGCAAGAGGGGTAGATTTTCAAAAAAGTGCCAAGGCTCTTACAAAATAAAGTTCCTAAGTTTTACACATTTAGTTAGAGATTTTACCTGATTCTGTATTAGCAGAAACTTCCTGTTTGAGTACGGTAAAGTTTAAAATTATACTGTTATCTTTGTTATCTTTCTTCAGAATTTACAAAACCAAGAATAACTGTGCTGAAGCCCATAGACAAGGAAAACAACCTCCTAAATCTGAGGAATGCACATTAACAGGTGTGTATTCCATTATCATATGCGTGATTTTTGGTATGTCATATAGAAACTTGATTAGGTCACATGCACTGTGAGATGTGATGCACAGAAAAGCCAACAAATAGCATTCAGTCACCTGCAGAAAAACTCCCTTTTAATCTTCCCATGGCTTGAAGAAAAAGTTAGACTGGGGTCTAGTAGGTCTTTAATATCCCCTCCATACTAACATCACAAACAAAGAGGGTTGGAGGTTTCTATAGGCAAGAAAATGCTCCTAGCATTTAAAAAGGAGGGTGGCCTATATTTCATTGTACTTACTAACCTTATTATTTGTAATATTAAATTGTATTATTAATGTTTTCATTGTATTATTAAACTTCTTATTTGGTTAACATTTATTTATGGCAATGATACTGGTTCTCTATTTCTCAGATAAAATGTTAGTTTCCATTTTTAAAAAATGTATCTAGGTAAAAATAGGTCAATTTTTAAGAAAAAATAGTAGGTAAACATTAATAGAAAAGGGTGAAAGAAATGGCAAACTAGGTGGATCACATATGAAATTTGGGAAACTTTGTAATAATGTGTATCCTGAGCCAAAACCTAGACTGGACGATTATACAATTAAGTCATATATATGAAAATTTTAGAACTTCCAAATTATTGTTTGAGGTAGGATTAGTCGTTTAATAAAAACCCTCTGAAATATTCAGACTCATTCTTACAGTGCTTGCCTTATTCACTTTTCCTTTTCACTTCCTCAAGACACACCTACTTGGAACTGATCATGGCAAATGGGAGGTAGAGCTAGACTGCAGCTCTGACTCAGATGGATAAAGCAGTGTGTGGAGGCTTGCACTGTACATTTTAGCTCCAAAATGACTGGAGGAATAAAACAGGAAACCCAAGAGGACTCAAAGACCCTCTGAAGGAAGTGGATTGCTCCTGCAAGACTCAAGAGACACCCCAAATACTCTGGGTGCTCAAACTGTGGGAGTGGGAAAAAGAGGTCCTCCACCCCCAAACACGAACCCCCAATGGGGAAACTGAGGTCAAGTTTATGCTAGAAGATTCTGACCTTACCTGGAGCTGATTGCTGAGTCACTTTAGAGAGCTCAGCAAAATACAAGGGTCGAGAAAGCAGTGGAAGTGGCTCTGTGAGTTCGCTGAGGCCATTCCTGCCTGGCATCACAGGGATCCTTCAGGAGGGTGGCCAGAGGCATGGCCAAAACACCACAAGGAGAAGGAAATCTCCAGCTGAACTTTGTAACAATTTGAACTGGTTGAGAAGCCTCCTGGCCAGAATTTGAGCAAGGGAGTTAATTTGGTGTGTAGATTTCACAGATTGGGAAAGAATTAGGGCCCTTTTCTTCCCCAGCTGGGAGGTGGGTAGCCTGGGGAAACTTCTCATCCCTGCCTGCCCATTGCTTGGAAACAGACTTGGTGCTGTCAGTGGGGACACAGTAGGAGTGAGACCAGATCTTTGGATTGTGTGGGAGCTGCGTGAGGCCTGTGACTACTAGCTTTCCTCTACTTTCTGTACAAACTGAATGACTCAGCAGAGGCAGCCATAATCCTCCTAGGTACATAACTCCATTGTCCTGGGAACCTCACCCCTGTCCCCCACAGCAGCCACAGAAAGATCTGCCCAAGGAGAGTCTGAGCTCAGACACACCTAGTCCTGCCCCCACCTCGTGGTCCTTCCCTACCCACCCTGGTAACTGAACACAAAGGGCATATACTCTTGGGAGTTCTAGGGCCCTGCCCACCGATGGTTCCTCTCCATACTACCATAGCTGATGCTGTCTAGAAAGCACCACCTTGCAGCAGGAGGCCAACTAGCACAAAAATAGAGCACTAAACCACCAAAGCTAAGAACCTCACAGAGTCCATTTCACAGCCCTGCTCCCTCCACTAGAACAAGTGCTGGTATCCATGGCTGAGAGACTCCTAGTTTAAAATGGTTTACATCATAGGACTCTATGCTATACAGACAACCCCCAGTACCAGCCTGAGCCTGGGAGACATGCTGGGTGACTAGACCCAGAAGAGAGATAACAATCACTACAGCTTGGTTTTCAGAAAGACACATCCATAGGAAAACAGGGCAAGTACTATATCAAGGGAACATACGGTGAGACAAAAGAATCTGAACAACAGCCTTCACCCTAGACTTTCCCTCTGACAGAGGCTACCCAAAGGAGAAGAAACCAGAAAACCAACTCTGGTAATATGACAAAACAAGGTTCTTTAATACTACCCAAAAGATCACACAAGCTCACCAACAATGGATCCAAATCAAGAAGAAATTCCTGACTTATCAGAAAAAAGAATTCAGTAGGTTAGTTATTAAGCTAACCAGAGAAGTACCAGAAAAAGGTGAAGTCCAATGCAAGGAAATCCAAAAAATCATACAGTGAAATGAAGGGAGAAACATTCGATGAAATAGATAGCATAAATAAAAAAGAATAAAAACTTCCAGAAACACTGGACACATGTATAGAAATGCAAAATGCTCTGGAAAGTCTCAGCAATAGAATTGAACAAGTAGAAGAAAGAAATTCTGAGCTATAAGATCCTCAAATTAACCCAATTACCAAAGACAAAGAAAAAAGAATAAGAAAATATGAACAACGTCTCCAAGAAGTCTGGGATTATGTTAAACAACCAAACTGAACAATAATTGGCATTCCTAAGAAGAGCAATCTAAAAGTTTGGAAAACATATTTGGGGTAATAATCAAGAAAGATTCCCCAGCCTTGTTCAAGACCTAGACATCCAAATACAAGAAGCAGAAAGAACACCCGTGAAATTCATCACAAAAAGATCATCACCTAAGCACATTGTCATCAGATTATCTAAAGTTAAAAGAAAGAAAAGAATCTTAAGAGCTGTGAGACAAAAGCACCAGGTAACCTGTACATAAAAATCTGTCAGATCAACAGCAGATTTCTTGGCAGAAATCCTGCAAGCTAGAAAGGATTGTGGCCTGATCTTCAGTCTCTTCAAACAAAGCAACTACCAGCCAAGAATTTCGTGTCCAGTGAAAATAAGCATCACATACAAAAGAAAGATAAAGTGTTTTTCAGACAAACAAACGCTGAGAGAATTTGCCACTACCAAACTGCTACTACAAGAACTGCTAATATGGGATTCTGAGGTGTGCTAATCACAAGGTCAGGAGATCAAGACCATCCTGGCCAACATAGTAAAACCCTACCTCTATCAAAAATACAAAAAATTAGCCAGGTGTTGTGGCACACACCTGTAGTCCCAGCTACTTGGAAGGCTGAGGCAGAAGAACTGCTTCAACCTGGGAGGTGGAGGTTGTTACAGTGAGCCAAGATACTGCCACTACACTCTAGCCTGAGTGACAGAGTGAGACTCCATCTCAAAACAAACAAACAAACACACACACATACACTGCTAAAAGGAGCTCTAAATCTTGAAACAAATCCTGGAAATACATCAAAAGAGAACCTCTTTAAAGCATAAATCTCACAGGATCTATAAAACAAAAATACAATTTAAAAAAAACAAGGTACACAGGAAACAAATAGCATGATGAATGAAACAGTACCTCACACCTCAATACTAACACTGAATGTAAATGGCCTAAATGCTCTATTTAAAAGATACAGAATTGCAGAATGGATAAGAATTCACCAGCCAACTATCTGCTGCCTTCAAGAGACTCACCTAACACATAAGGACTCACATAAACTTAAAGGGCTGGAAAAAGGTATTTCATGCAAATGGGCATGAAAAGCAAGCAGGAGTCGCTATTATGATATCAAACAAAACAAACTTTAATGCAACTGCAGTTTAAAAAGACTAAGAGGGACATTATATAATGGTAAAAGGCCTCATTCAACAGGAAAATATCACAACCCTAAACATATTTGCATCTAACACTGGAGGTCCCAAATTTATAAAACAATTACTAATAGACCTAAGAAATGAGATAGACAGCAACACAAAAATAGTAGGGGTCTTCAATACTCCACTGACAGCACTAGACACGTCATGAAGACAGAAAGTTAACAAAGAATCAATGGATGTAAACTATACCTTGGAACAAATGGACTTAACAGTTATATACAGAACATTCCATACAACAACCACAAAATACACATTCTATTCAACAGTGAATGGAACTTTCTCCAAGATAGATCAAATAATAGGTCACAAAATGAACTTCAATAAGTTTAAGAAAATTGAAATTATATCATGCACTCTGTCAGACCACAGTGGAATAAAACTGGAAATAGACTCCAAAAGGAACCTTTAAAACCATTCAAATACATGAAAAGTAACCTGCTCCTGAGTGAACATTGGGTCAAAAATGAAATCAAGATGGAAATTCAAAAATTCCTCAAACTGAATGGCAATAGTGACACAACCTACCAAAATCTCTGAGATACAGCAAAGGCAATGCTAGGAGGAAAGGTCATAGCATTAAATACCTCCATAAAAAGACTTAAAGAGCACAAACTGACAGTGTAAGGTCACACCTCAAGGAACTAGAGAAACAAGAACAAACCAAACCCAAATCCAGCAGAAGAAAGGAAATAACCAAGATCAGAGCATAACTAAATAAATTTAAACAAACAAAAAATACAAAATATAAATGAAACAAAAATGAGAATCAAATCAAGAACTCAACCCCTTCTACAATAGCTGAAAAAAAAAAAATTTAGGAATATACCTAACCAAGAAGGTGAAAGACCTCTACAAGGAAAACTACAAAATACTGCTGAAAGAAATCATAGATGACACAAACAAATGGAAACACATTGCATGCTCACAGATGGCTAGAATCAATATTGTGAAAATGATCCTACTGCCAAAAGAATCTACAACTTCAGTGCAATTCCCGTCAAAATACCACCATATTCTTCACAGAATTAGAAAAAATAATTCTAAATTTCATATGGAAACAAAACAGAGCCCACATAGCCAAAGCAAGACTAAGCAAAAAGAACAAATCTAGAAGCATCACATTACCTGATTTCAAACTATACTATAAGGCTATAGTCACCAAAACAGCATGGTACTGGTACAAAAATAGGCACATAGACCAATGGAAGAGAATAGAGAACCTGGAAATAAACTCCAATACTTAAAGCCAAATGATCTTTGACAAAACAAACAAAAACATAAAGTGGGGAAGGACCCCGTTTTCAACAAATGTTGCTGGGATGATTGGCAGGCCACATGTAGGAGAATAAAACTGGATCCCCATCTCTCACCTTACACAAAAATCAACTCAAGATGGATTAAGGACTGAAATAGAAGACCTGAAACGATATAAATTCTAGAAGATAACACTGGAACAACCCTTCTAGACATTAGCTTAGGCAAGAATTTCATGACCAAGAACCCAAAAGCAAATGCAATAAAAACAAAGATAAATAGCTAGGGCTTAATTAAACTAAAGAACTTTTGCATGGGAAAAGGAACATTCAGCAGAGTAAACAGTCAACCTACAGAGTGGGAGAAAATCTTCACAATCTACTCATCTGACAAAGGACTAATATCCAGAATTTACAAGAAACTCAAGCAAATCAAATGCAGGAAAAAAACAAACAATCCCATGTAAAAGTGGGCAAAGGACATGAATAGACAATTCTCTAAAGAAAATATACAAATGGCCAACACACATATGAAAAAATACTCAACATCACTAATGATCAGGGAAACACAAATCAAAACCACAATGCAATACCACTTTCTTCCTGCACGAATGGCCATCAACAAAAAATCAAAAAACAGTAGATGTTGGCATGGATGCAGTGATCAGGGAACATTTCTACAATGATGTGGGAATGTAAACTAGTACAACCATTATGGAAAACAGTGTGGAGATTTCTTGATGAACAAAAATATAACTACCATTTGATCCAGCAATCCCACTACTGGGTATCTACCCAGAGGAAAAGAAGTCATTATATGAAAGAGATACTTGCACACACGTTTATAGCAGCACAATTCGCAGGAACCAACCCAAATGTCCATCAATCAACAAGTGTATAAAGAAACTGTGGCATATACAGATGATGGAATATTACTCAGCCATTAAAAGGAATGAATTAATGGCAATTGCAGTGCCCTGGGTGAAACAGCACACTATTATTCTAAATGAAGTAACTCAGGAATGGAAAACCAAACATCATATGTTCTCACTGATACGTGGGAGCTAAGCTATGATGATGCAAAGGCCTAAGAATGCTACAATGGACTTTGGGGACTTGTGGGGGAAGGTTTGGAGGGGCCAAGGGGTAGGAGACAACAAATAGGGTGCCGTGTATACAGCTCGTGTGATAAGAACTTACTCATGTAACCAAAAATCACCTGTATCCCACTAACCTATGAAAAAATATAAAATAAAAAAATAATAATAACATAAAAGTCACAACAGTTGAACCTACAGAAACAGAGAGTAGAAGGATGATTACCAGGGGCTGGGAAGGGTAGTGAGGGGTTTGGAATGGTGCGGGTAAGTGGAGATTAATGGGGACAAAAAAATAGAAAGAATGAATAAGACCTATTATTTGATAGCATAACAGGGTGGTTACAGTCAATAATAACTGTACTGTACATTTTAAAATAACTTAAAGGGTGTAATTATGTCATTTGCAATTCAATGGCTAAATGTTTGAGGGGATGAATACTCCATTCTTCATGATGTGCTTATTTCACATTGCATATCTATATCAAAACATATCATGTACCCCATAAATATCCACACCTACAATGTACCCACAAAAATTAAAAAACAAACAAATAAATAAAAAAATAGTTGTATTTTTAAAAAAGGCATACCTACTTGATTTCTTTAAATTCAGGTAACTGATTTTGGTTCCACTTACATGGAAGAGCATTTCATTTAGAAAAGCAAAAACTAGGTGGTCAAAAGTGACGAGCAGGATCCAAGATGGTCAATTAACAACAGCTAAGGAATGTACCTCCCAGTGAAAGCGCAGAGAATGAGTGGACGCCGCACTTTCCGACGAATTTTTGTTGCCCACAGACTGGGAGATTCCTGGCAGAGGAGCCACACGGGTCACCAGCACAACTCTTTTGGCCGGTGCGGCTGTTTTGCCGGCGCCCCAGTGTGGCGCTTCCCAGTGCGGAGTATACGGGACGGACGGGCTCGGCTGGTCCCATCCCCACAAGGAAAACAGCAATTGGAAGCGCTGAGGACTGAGAGTTTCACAGCAAGCACAGTGAACCCGGGAAGGTCCGGCTATGTGGGGAAGGGGCGTCCGCCAAAGGAAAACTAAAAAACAGAAAAAATTCATCACCGGGTGGAGAGAGATCCAGATGGCCACGTAGCAGCAGCTCAGGATTGTAGCTCCCAGTGAAAGTGCAGAGATCGAGTGGATGCCGCAATTGCAGACGAATTTTTGATGTCCACAGACTGAGAGATTCCCGGCGAAGGAGCCACATGGGTCACCAGCGTGACTCTTTTGGCTGGCGTGGCGCTTCTCGGTGAGGAGTGTATGGGACTGGCTGCCCTTTTAGTCGGGCTCAGCTGGTCCCATCCCCACAAGGAGAACAGCAATTGGAAGCGCGGAGGAGGGAGAAAGCATAGCTGAACCTGGGAAGGCCCAGCTCT